>SSSI01008007.1:0-24724 GCA_004796505.1 Oryzaephilus surinamensis | reverse complement strand
TGTTGAGGAAAAAAATGAATTAATAAAAATTAATATTATTTCCAAGATTTAAGATTTGACTTCAGAAATCGATAGACCGTGTTAAAAAATCCTTAAAATATTTTTTTCACATTTTTATCTTTTTTCCTTAATTTGTTATTAAAAGTTAAAAAACCATATTCATTTCAAACGTACCGCCATCACATCGACTACAACAGCCAATCAGTGATAAGCGCGCGAAATACTAGAAAATGACACCGCTGTCAAGATCTTACTGACTGGCGTATAAACATATGCAGTGAAACAAGATTTCCTTACAATTTTTTCAAAGAAAACGACAATTTGTTGTTATAAAATGGAACAAAACATCGTTTTATCACTATTTTTGTAGGTAACAGTTTAAATAAAAACTTATTTTTTAACTGTATTAAAGTTGAAAACTACAATTGAGGTTATGTTATAAACAAAAACTGTCATTTCCGGTCCGCCGGAAGTTTCTTACTTATTGACATCACAACGTAATGAGAGAAAAATTGAAATATCAAAATTGCGTTTTACATTTTTAAAAAAAAAAAAAAAACTATTGCACGTTGAAAAAAAGTAAGTACATTTTCTGAATCATGAACACGTTTTACATTAAAAGAATAAATAAAAAAAAAAATGTGCAACTAGCCCATTGAGGTTATGTTATAAACAAACTGTCATTTTCGGTCCGCCGGAAGTTTTCAAACTTAGTGACGTAATTAAAATGATCAAAATCGGTTAACCTCAAAATTGCGATTTTAAAATTGTTTTTTAAGAAAAACTGTTACGTTTAGTAATAAACGAATAAATAAAAAAAGAATGTGCAACTAGCCCATTTGCCCTTTTTTGTTTTAAAGATTTTCATAAAGATAATGAAAGATATCAGTTTCATTAAAACTTAATTAAGCTTGGTGAATGAGAGGATTAAATAGATACAACGTTAGTTGCTCTTTTAGGGGATTGGCATTGTGCTTACGTGCTTCTATATGGTCCACGACTGTTAGAATTAAATGAAGACTCGTCAAATGAGGAGAAAATGTCAACCGAAAGTTAAACGCTTAAAATTTTTACTTTTCGAAATAAATGTTCGGTTAAAAATAAATAAAACTTTCTTATTTTAATTTTTATTTTTTTTTTGTATATAAAATCACACTATAGAACACAAATATTAGTTTTAATCTATCCGTACTAAAATTAATGTATTAAACTATATTTTACGCCCTGATTGTCTGCCAAATCAAACTCATTTAAAACACAAGAAACTGAATGGTTTTAGTTTTACACTTTTTTACTAATATAAAATTATTCCAAAATACGTAAAATTTTGGCTAGTATATCGACTTATATTTGGCAGTTTTGTGATATAAAAAATGTGTTGTATTTTAAATGTGTTCCATATTTATTGAAGACTTATTTGAAAACAATTCGAAAAATTCGTCAAGGCATAAACATAGAACACATTTTATATTAAATTTAAAAGATAATACGAAAACACTTTTGTGCTAAATGCAATTTTTCTTTTAGAAGAATTTAACATTAATTTTCTTTTTCATTAAAATTTGCAATTTTCGTGAAGATTTCTTTGTTGAGCTGTTAATTGTGAGGTCCAATAACTATTTTCTGTAACTGCAATTGTTTTTTGAAAAGACAACATAAAAGCTAATATTATTTTTAAAAATGTATACATAATAAATTTAAGAATACTTTTATTTGTATTCCAATACATTAAAATGAAGCATAAATTTGTATCTTAGTAGAATTAGCCGCATTTACATCAAACTTTGAGATATTAATCAAATAGATAAATGCGAATATAATAAACAATTGATGATACAGTTAATAGTCACATTGATCCCATATAAAGCTAAAATATCTCTCAATTACCCCTATTTTTCGTTTATAAAGTTGACTTTATTTGATAAAAGTAAGTAACCATAATACTGTACAGAAACGAAATATTTATGAGTTTAAAATTATACACTATTTACAATTTTTTTGGTTGCTTGTTTCAACAAGTGATTTTTTCTTTTCAATATGACTGTAAAATACGTATACTAACTTGCAAATATTGCATAATTTAAATTATGAGATTTATAATTTTATACGTTAAAAAACTTTAAAATATACATATATTTTTATAACATATACGAAACGTATATTTACGGCTTTTTTATAACGAACTATCACACTTTATAATTTACAAATTTGTTAAAAAATTTGCATATTTTTTTGATAGCTCAAAGTTAATCTTATGCTATAATGCACCAATATATTTTTTTCTTTTTAAATAGATACAAAATACATACCATATTTTCCTTAAAAATATAAATTCGGAATGTATTTATTTGATTTAGTTTTATTATAAATTCTAGACGAGTACAAAGATATGTGGACGAATATAATCTTTAAACGGAAAATTGATATGTAAATAAAAAGTTGGACAAATTCAAATATAAATAGAAAACAAATATCATCACATTTGTAAATATTTATGGCACATTATAACATAAAATATGAATCAATTTACAAGTTAGTGATAATATAACTGAAGAATAAATTTTCATTTTATGCAATGTGTTGCAAAGGCAGAAAGAAACACTTTTTTTTACTATCCCATTTAATACATTTTTTCATTATCATGCAACTCTGTACGGATCTGAACTTTTTGACGAACAAGGCTGAACGTCATCGAGGTAATTAATAGGTTCATGTCTAGATGTGGACGCTGCTTGTGGTGGATTATAAACAATAGGCTTATAGTTGTGCGTTGTTGTTGTTGTTTGATTCAATTTTAAATGTTCTGGTGAATCATGTAAGGACATTTGACGCTCCTGTAAATTCATACTGGGATCCTCGGCCACCGGTTCGTAAAGATCAGTTTTCCAACGTTGGACAAACGATATTATGCCCGATTCCAAAGAGCAAACATACCCTAAACACTGTACAAATAAAAATATATATGAAGCCAACATTTTGTTAAAACGTTAAATATTAATGAAAAATATAATTGTACTTACACCAGTCACTAATAATTGATGATTTGTCCATTTTGGGACCCAAGAAAAGGCCTCTGATACGAAAATTGAGTGAAAAATAAGTGTTGAAGCTATCAGGAACAATACACTAAGGCTTACATAAAAATATGCATTCTAAAAAATGTTGAAAGAAATATTTCATTTATTTAGCCAATATGAATTCATAATAATTATCATCTTACCACTTTAGCCCAATTAAATGGGAATAAATATACTATGTGAGATATATCAAGAAATAGAAACACACACGTAACAAATAAACTTAAAAGTGAGACGAACATCATCAGTCTTATTCGTCCCACTAATGGAAGCATGAATAAGCCAACTTTTACTGTCCCTGATGTACAAAGGCATGCCAAACATGCTACTGTTGTTATCTGTCAAAATAAATCAATTCAATAATAAATTGATTTACAACCAAAATAAACTATAGTCTATATCAATTCTATGTGCACACCAGATTTGATATTTTAGATCAATTTTTCGTTACATTTCGTTCGTCTTCGACTCGTGTGCAAATAAGTTTGTCAGTCGCAAAAATTTACCTCCCAAACTCTACTGTAAATACCTATTAAGAGGGGATTTGGTGTATTGAGGGTTGTCTAAAAAACCCCCTAATTTTTTAGGTACTTCTTGTGGCTAAATGGCTTTATTAAAAATTCTACAAATAATATATATTATAGAGAAACATTCAAAGAACTTATAGCGTAAATTTTGTTTCAAATAATTGCGTAGAAAGGCTAGAATACGGTTTTGAAAATTTTGACCACAACCACTAAAAATAGTAATAAATAAAAAAACTACTGAACACATTTATCGCAAATTTATGCTATAGATAGAAGAAAGTTCTACCTTTAAGATAATACCATTAAACCTGGTTATAATGCATTTCCCAAGGCAGGAGGTGTTCCTATTCGCAAAATTTCATATCAAACAACTAAAAATTATTGCAAATTAGTTCAGCCTTATTGAGTAAGAGGTCGCCAAATAAAAACAAGCTAAAACCGGGCAACCAGGCCTTGAAAATAGGGGTCCGCCATTATTGTCAATGTCATTATTCTTATTTTTAGGTTATGTTATTGATGCCCCTTCTCTCTCTCTATTATGTTGACTGCAATTTTAGTTGACTGGTGTGTATGCTAAAATAATTATTTTACCAAAGGTGTCCTTAAAGTAGGCAACCCACATTGCATCAAAATTAGTTCCGAAAATACCGAGAACGAAAATATAATGGCGCTCAAATCCCCTCTTAATGAATATTTTATTATTAGTACAATGTTGTAACAATCAAATTTTTAATGCATTTTCATTATTTTTTATATATTTAAATTTAATTTAAAATATAAACTGTCATCTATTTGAAAATTTGATTGACAAATCGGTAACACGGAATTTTGTTGCCAACCACACAGTGAAGTACCACAAAAAATCTGGTGTGCACATAGAATTGAGATAGACATCTAATTATAATTTCATAAACTTACTAATAATAGTAATCTAAAAAATCCTGTTGGTGTCTTCAAGTGAGTGTGGTCACAGTAAACGATGACACCAGAGTATAGGGACAGATCGGGCGAGGCGGCGCGTCTGCGGTAGTGAGAGTGCGAGTCCCAAGAATTAACGGTGCCTAATGGAGATTCGCACTCACATCCTCCCGCACAATCCGCGCTCAGGGCCCCCGTCCTGCTGCCCGCTATCTCAAAGTCCTGTAACACACAACTCATACCACCATACGCCTCCTGTAAATAGTAACATCTAAACGTATACAGTGGACCATTTCTATTTGTTGTGTACTCTTTTTATTATACATTTTTTTTTTACTTTTTTTATATTATACAGTACATATCTCAGCTACGATTCGTGCCACACACAGCACTGTCTTCTATAAATTAGTTTTTTACACTAAATGTACTTTTATATTACGTTTGAATCGGTTCAGAAATATGAAAAAGGTCCAACAATACATTTTGATAAGAAAAATCTACGTTTGCTAGATTAACCATGCAGAATAAAGTATAATTCAACTACTGGAATAAGAATAAAAAACCTAAAAAAATAAATAAAATAACTAAAAATATTCAGACAGTTCCACTTTAGACTATTTTTCACATATTTTAGTGTTTAAAACATTGTTTTGATTCAAATTTATTGTAGGAAACGTGTGAATCGATTTAAATTAAAATTGTTTACCAAATAAGCTAATTATGTCATATTTCCCGTTCAAAGTATCAAAAATGTTTCAAATTAGGGATAATAATTTCAATACAGGGTGTTCCACAATAACGTGACAATATTGTAAGCGGTTATTATTTATTACTAAGCAGTAAGTACATTTTAAGAAAAAAAGTTCATGTAAACACTCGTGCGAAATCGCTTGGTTTTTGAGATATAAGTGTTTATATGAACTTTTTCTCTTAAAACGTACTCGGGAATAATCTCTTAAAATATTGCCACGTTATTCCGGATTACTAAATTTTCATTCCTTATAAAATATGTGGTACGTAGTGGAGTTAGTTGGAATTTTATAAATAAAATAAAACTGAAATAAAATAGCATGCATAAGGAATATTAACAAAATAATCAGCACACCACATTAAAGTACCTGAATATCTTCAGGTTTACAGCTCGTGGGCTCCAGGTCTCTAATGTCGTCAAGCAAAAACTCAATTTCGTCAGTACTGTATAACAAATCAGAGACTGAATTGATGTACCGTCCGTTTTCAGCAGACTGCATGACAAACCAACATTAAAATTGAGGCACTGCCCCAAACCAATCCATTTTGTCGTACCGTTTAACCAACCATCTATCCAACAACATTCACCACAAACCTTCGCCAGCTTCAAAAATCTTAAACGTCCTACAATAAAAGAATTTATGTTGTCAAATTGCTTGTGGCATTCAAATGTGTTTTAAGCATTTGTTTCCATCGACTAAAGCTGAAAATTCCTCAGCAAATTCATAATTCTAGTCAATATGAGTATTCTATCAGGAACTAATGTAATTTTTGATAAGTGGATTTAGCTTTATATAAAAAAACGTGCACATAACCACATGCTCATACTGACCTACAAATAAAACGTTGAAGTAGTTAGTAAAACTAAGAAGTACATTTTTATATGTATATATAATATGCATACCACATATTCAAATGATTTACCTTTAACTAAATACTCTGCACGTATTTATCGGCACTTGGACAGTTTATATTCTTTGAATTTGTTGTATTCGGATAAAAGGCGGACGCCATAAACATAACGCCATGTTTACTAATTCGATGTTAATGACGTGAGATGATGCTGTTGATGTGCCATTTAATCATATAATTGAAAATTGAAATTAGGATTAAAATTCGCATTTTAAAATCAAAACAAATTTCGAACATTAAGAGTTATTAGTTATATGTATAGAAATTGAATAACTTAAAATTAAAATTATTTTATAAATTTGCAATTTAGGGTGTTTGTCATTTTAAGGTTGACGTAAAAATAATAGAAGTTTACTGTAAAACTTTTAATTTGACAAATCTATATCGCATTTAGGTTAGAATTTTTTATCCATAATTATGTTTATGAAAATAAGATAATTTCTAGTATTTTACAGAACAGAAATTCAATGTCCGAAAAAGATTATGCACCCCTTAGTTCGGCATGTGTTCGTGCTTTGCACGACAGGTTATACGACAAAAGAAAAACAGCAGCACTAGAAATCGAAAAGTATTACAATAAAGTTAACTCAACTGTCCTTAATAACACTTAGTGTTTTAGAATGGTAAAAGAATTTGCTGCCGTCAATAATACTGGCCAAATAAAGCGACTGTTAAAAGTACTCGGTCAGGATTTTGCATTATCGCAAAATCCTCATGCTAGAAAAGGGGGGCTTATCGGTTTGGCCGCAATTGCTATTGCTCTTGGAAAAGTATTCGTGTAAAACGTTAAATTTGATAATTTTTTTAATAACACATTGTAGGATACAGGCACATATGCGGACGAACTAATCAAGCCAATACTGGGCTGTTTATCTGATCAGGACTTAAGAGTACGTTATTTTGCTTGCGAATCGTTATACAACGTTGTTAAAGTGTCTAGAGGAGCAGTTTTGCCACATTTCACGGCCATATTTAAGACACTCAGTAGAATAGCAACCGATCCAGATCAAAATGTGAAAAATGCTTCGGAATTATTAGACCGACTGTTAAAAGATATCGTAGCAGAAAGCACTGAATTCGATTTAGAGGGATTTGTGCCACTGTTAAGGGAACGTCTATACACGAAAAGTTCTTTTGGTCGTCAGTTTGTCATTTCCTGGATATCAGTATTAAATACAGAGCCTGGCTTAGACTTAATAAAATATTTACCAGAATTACTAGACGGCTTATTTCGCATATTAGATGATCCAAATATGGAAGTTAAGAAAATGTGTGAAACCACATTAGGTGAATTTTTACGTTCGATTAAAAGCGATCAGACACATGTTAATTTTGCTGCTATGATAAACACATTAATTACTCACGCTCAGGAGAAAAACGACGATTTAGTGCAGGTAATTAACACATAACAATACTTTTAGCAAATATTTATTTATGTTTAGTTTACTGCAATTACATGGATTAAAGAGTTTGTTCAACTTTCTGGTCCTGCAATGCTACCTTATATGTCTGGGATTTTTACCGCCGTTTTACCTTGTTTAGCATATGATACAGAGGCTCGACGAAGTATCCTTTTCAAGTTTTTAGATTAGACGAAAAGTCAATAAATATTACACAATTTAAATATTTTTTATCAGTAAATATTTACGAATTCATATCAATCGTATACTGGGAATCACCCAGTTTTGTGATTGTTCTTTATTTCGGTAGTTTTTAAGTATTTATTTGTTTTATTTTATGTTTTCCTTAAATGAAACTTGTTTCCTTAACGCAGTGACAGACATTAAAGAAACTGCAACCGCTGTTAATTTTACATTAATGAAATTATTGGCTTTGCAAAGCGAGAATGATGGTGAAACGGATCTCCGTTTAAACACTGGTAAATTTTTACATAAGTTGTGATAAAAATAGTACATATTCCCGTTTTTTAATTCCAGGTAGTGATAACGTTAACAGCATTTTAGATTTGCCTTCAGTTTTGGATGTATTAACACAAAATTTAACCCATAATTCAATTCAAACAAAAGTAGCTGTTCTTAAGTGGATCCACGATTTGTATAATAAGTTACCAAACAAGGTTCTAAACGGATTTATGAAATTTCTTGTACACCCATTTAATTGTATTCTTTAGATGGATGAACATATTGACGTTTTATTTCCTGCACTGCAACGAACTTTGTCAGATGAAGCCGATCAAGTTGTGCAACAATGTCTTGTTGTAATAGCGGAAGTTGTTTCGTCGCCGACAGCCAAACATCTGCCAAAAGAGTATTCAAACAATTCTGGCAATAACACTAGTCCGTATTATAATAAATTCATTATAAGTTTACTAAATTTATTTAGCTTTAATAAACGTCTGTTGGATGAAAGAGGCTCGTTTATTATACGGTATAAATGTATCGTGTTTTTAATGGCATTATTATATGTAAGAATAATTTTTCAGGCAATTATGCATTTTATTAAATGCTGAAGATATTTACAAAACATTAGCCAAAATATTGTTACAAGAAACTAATCTAAAATTTGCTAGTTTAATGGTGGAACATCTAAATATGATTTTGTTAACGTCTTCAGAACTTTTTGAACTGAGAAATAGATTAAAAGATCTAAATTCAGAGGTAGTAATAGTAAATTATTTTTAAATTGCATTTTTAACATTGTTTTACAGGAAAATTGTTCGTTATTTTGTTGTTTGTATAAAACTTGGTGCCACAATCCAGTTGCAACAGTGTCTATATGCCTTTTAAGCCAAAATTATGGTCACGCATGTGATATTATAAAACTATTGTATCCTTTTCTACTATATTACGAAACGGAATTATTTTAAAAACAGCCTTAACTCAATAATATAGCGGAAATCTTGAAATAACTGTAGATTTTTTGACAGAAATTGATAAACTTGTTCAATTAATAGAATCGCCGATATTTGCATGTGAGAACAATTTTTCTTTTTAATACATAGTCATATTATAATTAATTATTGAATAACTTTACAGATTTAAGGCTGGAATTATTGGAGGAACCGTGCGATAGAAGTCTAATACGTGCACTGTACGGATTATTAATGCTTTTACCCCAAAGTGAAGCGTTTCAAGTTTTACGAACTCGTTTAAGTTGTATTCCAAGCTTACATATGCACTGTGTTGATGTGTATGTCATAATCTGAGTATGAATTTTACGGAAGCGTAGAAGGGCCAAAAGAAAAAAAAAATATATTTCGAAATTTCAATTTAATAACTCGAAATTTCGACTTGTTATCTTGAAATTTCGACTTATTAATATGAGGCGCGGTTTGGGTCAAAATACAATTTGCGTTGTGATTGAAAGTACGTTTTGTCGAAAACAAAAGTCGAAATTTCAAGATAATAAGTCGAAATTTTGAGTTATTAAGTCGAAATTTCAAGTTATTTAGTCGAAGTTTCAAGATAATAAGTAGAAATTTCGAATTAATTATTCGAAATTTCAAGATAAGTCAAAATTCCGAGATAAAAAGTCGAAATTTTGAGTTATTAAGTCGAAATTTCAAGTTAATTAGTCGAAGTTTCAAGATAATAAGTCGAAATTTCGAGATAATTAGTCGAAGTTTCAAGATAAGTCGAAGTTTCGAGTTAATTAGTTGAAATTTCAAGATAAGTCACAATTTCGAGTTAATTAGTCAAAATTCCGAGATAATAAGTCGAAATTTCAAGATAATAAGTTGAAATTTCGAGTTATTAATTCGAAATTTCAAGATAAGTCGAAATTTCAACATAATTAGTCGAAATTCCAAGATAATAAGTCGAAATTTCGAGAATTTCGAGTTATTAAGTTGAAATTTCCAAATAGTTTTTTCTTTTGGCCCTTCTACGCTTCCGTAGAATTCAGCTATATTATTTTGCTTTTTTTTATAGTTCCAGCTTAAAGACGACAGAAAAACATAACGAACATATCGATTTTTCAATATTATTAAAACATTTTATTGAAATGCAGGATATACATAAAGAGTTCAAAAATACTTTGAGAAGTATGGAGATTTCAACGCTAGAAAAAGATACTAATAATCTAGATGTAAAGGAATAAACTGTTGAATACTTTACGTAAATATCAATAAAGTACATTATTAATAAAACTTATATACATTCCTATCGTTGGTAGTTTTTCTTATCACATAATCTATACTTTGAATGCACTAGAAAAGGGATTACATTCAAAGGGAAACATTTTATCCAGTTTTATCAAATGATGTACATATTTATCATTTTTAAGTATGTGGATATATTTCGAAAATATTTTTTAGTTTATTGTTAAAAATGAATAATATACGTCGTAATACACAAGCTTTCATAAATAATATATCGCCTATCACACAATCTCACGATGAATTAGTTAAAGAAAATTTAGAAATCGGCAAATTTCCTTTAACGAAAACAGCTATTATTAAACTAGTCAGCATGGTAGGTTAAAAAATTGCAATTTAATTCGTAAAAATGATTGCTTTTCTGTTTAGATCATTCTGTTAGCTGGCTTCTCTCTGTTTGTTTCGCAATCTGTATGCCAGAGAACTGCAGATTGGTATCCTTACCTATATCCAATTAGTATAGGCCTTAGTGTTGTAATTCAGTTAATATTTTTCCTAATATTCTCCTTTGGATGCACCGTAAACAATCCCGGACTTTGGGTCACATTGGTAAAGCAGATCTAGATTTATTTTTACATCTAAATATACAAGAACAATTCAATTTTGCAGGACATAGTTTGTAATTTTTTGTCAGCAGTTAATTCGATCATTGTTTCATTCCTAACAAATTTTGAATGTTCAGGTACTTCACAGACCCAACATATTCCCGGGGTAATTATATTTCACCAACAAGAACACTTAACATTAAAATTATCTGCATTTTTAGCCAATGGGAATAGCAGGTGGGGTAATTTTAATTGTCGGTTGTTGTGCCATGTTTTTATTGTATCGTTATCGAGAGGAGGACGAAAATGAAGAACAAATAGATCAGAAAGATAAAACGAGCCAAGAATTAGCAAGGAAATCAGTGTTTGCCTGAATGCGAACAGTCCTGTAGTGAATAGTGAAGTCCTGCAACAAAAGTAGCATTTTTTTAAAACTTTCCGAATATAACCAGCTTTAGTTCAGATCCGAATTTCCGAACATTACTTATTTAATTCATAAAACTGAGATATGTACTGACAATTTCTGTATTCTAGTAAATAAATATTTTTTTGTGAAATATTTTTATTCGGTTTTATGTTAATAATGATACAATGAATATATTAATTGAAAATACTATAAGGAATGAAAGTATCATGCTCGTAAAATAGACTGGCGGCTAGAAGCATGTTCATTCCAATCATGTTCTTCAATACGACCTTGTTTTAACGAAGCTACCTCTTGAAGCACCTGCAATGGTCACAAGTTCACACCCAATAAAACAGTTTTTTCTGTTGTCCTCAACATCATTTATATAAAATTTACTGTTGTTGGATAGGAAATATGGAAATAGTATCATGGTAAAAATTATATTTCAATTACTTTTTCCATCTTTATTTATATATAAAAAAAAAACGTTTTTCAATCAATTTCTTAGTACATAACCCCTTTTAATATTAATTAAGATAACTGGGAAATTACCTCCTCCACTTGATCTTTATTAAACATATGAAATAATTTATCTGGTGTCATAGTCATTACTTCAACATTTAAAGAATTTAATTTCTCCTCCATAACTTGTTTTAAAATAGTCAAAGCGGATGTTGTAGCTTCTTTTAATGTCATACTACGATGATAAACTTCTTGTAAACTTTGTTGGGCACCTTCTGAACCAGATCCAATTGCTTTAGCGTCGAATTGTACGAAAGTACCTGGTTACCAATAATGATTGAGAATGTGAAATACATAATTGAGTATGCATTATACCTGATGGGTCCATATGGTAGAGTTGAGGACCTTTTTCATCAATTCCTGCAAATAAAATGGCCACACCAAATGGCCTAGACATTGCTGCTCCATCATCGTCTGAGTCCCCAAATTGAATGGCCAGATTTGAAACGGCTTGAGCACACGATTCCACGCTCATGTTTTCATTGTACACAAACCAGTGGTTTTGGCACTCCATGCGGGCCCTTAAAAGTCATGAAATTAGATAAAACAAATTTGATCTTAGTTTCTTACCGATCAATCATAGTTCGTGAATCGGCCATCAATCCAGAAACCGCACACCCGATATGCTTGTCGACTTCAACAATTTTTTCAATGGTTGTTGGTTCCATTAAGGGCGAAGTGATACGTTTCTCGACTGCCAAAACTACCCCTTCACTTGTACAAATACCGATAGCCGTTGAACCCAATTTGATGGCTTCAATTGCATATTCTACTTGAAATAAGCGACCTTCCGGTGAAAATGTGTTCACACCTCGATCGTATTCGCTTCTTGTAAGAAACATCTAAAACAAAATCGTATAAATTGTATTTGAGGTTAGTTTCATGACATAGCAAATAAAATTTATGAACTGAATGACAAACATATTAGTTTTACTATTTTCTAAACTGGGAAAATAAGTGAATGTGAATGAACAAACAATGTGCTTAATTTGTGTGATACTTACTGTTTTACTTTAATAGTAATTAGAAGAAAATGTATACAATAAACCGTAAAATCACTCCGCAAAATATACAACTGACAGACTTGCATGAAGATAGTCACTTGAACAAAGTAGTTCCAGTAGATTGATTCAGTATTGATTCAGTAGTTCTACTAACCGCTTTCCATTTACAGGAGAAGTTTTCTAACCTACAAAATCTAAAAAATAATACAAAATTATTGAAAAACATGTACAAAAAAGTTAATTTCGATTGCAGAGTGGTAGATAATTTCGTTTCCACTCAAGAATGGGAAAAACTATCTACTTATATAAAGAAACAATTCCAAATAGACATAGACGAAACTGGGGAGCCAATAAAGTAATGAATTTGTTTTGTTTGTTAAATTCTTAATCTACATTTGAATTTGATGACCTTTTTAGATTAGAATTTAGTGAAGCCACTCTGGAAGTTTTATATGACACGTTGAAAACAGTAAATACTTTGAAATGCGGATCAAACAGTCACTTAACAAAAGAAATATTTAAATCATTTAGAAACTGTGCTTGCACTAAAGAAGCTCAACATTATCTGGCCAAAGATGATTTACTAAAAATGGCATTAGATGAAATTAAATCAAGAAATAAAGAATCGCTACAGTTTGTTCTACAATTTCTATTAAACTTAACGGTATCGAATGAAATGACTGCCAATAAAGTTTTTGATATTTTTTTTGATGAATGTTGTAGTCTTTTACAAGAAAAGATAGCTTTAAAAGACACAATTGCTTTAATGTATCATTTCTCATTGTACAAGCAAATTGTGAATGACAATTTAATAAAGTTGATATTAGCTTGTACTGATCATGCAGAAGAATATTCTCCGTGGATTTATTTTCTTTTGGAGAAATTTGTGAAAATGGATATAATGTGGTTATTGTATAACACCTTTGAAATTGATGTCAGAATTACTATTTTAGAAATAACCAGAACCGTAAATGACAAATTAGAGCCAATTCCAAACAGAGCAATTGACGTTTTAACGAAAAAATTCTTACAATCTTCTGACATAATTTTACAAGCTATGACTTTATCTGAAAACAATTGTGAACCGTATGAGTGTTCCTTAATTCTTGAACTTATTGCTTCATTGTCAAGCAAAGATCAGTTGAATTGCATGCAAAACGATAAATCATTGTTAATCCATGCTAGCGCTTTACTGTTAAATGTACATCGACTTGGAAAAAGTTCTGATAACTGTTTTACATCTGTACAAAAATTATCTGAACTTAGACAACCAAATGAAGAAATAGTCGGCAATCCAGCATTTTGTTTTAAAGCGGATTTAGTTCGGTTGATTGGGAACTTGTGTTGGAAGTGCGAAAAAATGCAAAATTTAGTAAGCATCTCAATTATTTCTGTTTCAAACACAGACTTATATTTATTTTAGGCGCGAGAAGCGGAAGTTATTCCTATTCTTTTGGATTGTTGTAATATGGACGCAAGAAATCCTTGTATCCTTTTTATCACCTTCATAATTTACATTACTTTGTTATGAATAATTTTTCTTAATAGTATATACATAGTTATTATTCAATGGGTAATACTTGCTATACGAAATTTATGCGAATCGAATATAGAAAATCAGAAATTGATTGCAAATTTACATCAGGAAGGTACTGTTGATTCGGACATTTTAAATGAAATGGGCTTAACTTTACATACTGATGGAGAAAGTCAACTGAAAATAATTCCTTTAGATTCTATTAAAAGATAAAATGTATTTTATTAAAAATATTTGATTTGTATTTTTTTGTATTTTTCCTACAAAAATTTTTCCTTGTTTTGATTGTCGTATAATTTCGATAATTCGAAAACAAAATTAAATAGCCAAATTACATTTTACCTAATATACTCGATAAAATATCCATAGGAAAAAAATTGACAATATTGAATTGATCACATCTTGAAAATAAACTGTAATATGATTATTTGCATAAATTCAACCGATTCAAATATCAAGGGGATACATTTGTATTGAATCTTTTTTGAAGTGTAATTTGGTATCATATTACTTATTATAAATAGTATACATATTAAAAAACTACTGTAATCCCTCATTCATCATTCAGCCTTATTATAAGTAGCTTTATTTAATTTTGCATAATTTTTGTGTTATTACGATAATTCATACATTGAATAAGAAATTTGATACTATTGCAGATGTAGCAGAAAAATGGCCAATTTACCATTAAACTAATAACCCACACAAATACGTTAAATGTTGAAAATTGATCTTTTTTTCTTATTTGTGAATATGTAATATTGACATAGTTTCAAACGTACAAAAAGGTAAAATAAAGTACATATTCACATATGTATGTATGTTTAAATTTTAAATCAGAGCTACTGTTCATTCATTTTTTTATCAGACTTAAAATGTGTATTACAATGACAAAGGTAAAAAAATTGTTTACATTTTTTAAGAAAAATTTAAAGATTATAACAATACATATTGTAGGAGGGGTTGATAAGCTTGCGTGTTACGTATAAGCTTTTTTTACCTATGTTTGATTACAGTATCCCTATCCCTATAGTAATCAGGTGTATTTTAAGATAGTAAATTTAACGGGTTCTTTCGCAGAATTACGTTCATATAATTATTGCTAAAAGTGAAACGTGCAAATATGTTTTTAAATTAGCATGTTAATAAATTTATCAACAATTTTTTTTTCATTAACTAATAGAATGTCATCACAAATATTCTAAGTACGTTACATTTAGTACATTATGGGATGAAATTTTAAAAATGTTCTTTTCGAAGATGGAGACAAGAATTAAATTGTTGTGGATGAGGTAGGTTTATAAATATTTATGTATTAAGTAATAAAATAATTCGTTTACAAATTTATATTTAAGTAAGTTGAATGATATTTCTCTTTATTATTCAAAAATTGAAAACAGACTTATAAAAAACCAATCATATACTTAAGATTTAAATGATTACATTCGAATAATTAGAATTATTAGAAATTATTTTGATACCATATATTTAATATCATACCTATAGGTTTATATGTAGCTATGTATATTGGTGACGAACATTTAAGGAAGACATGGAAAAATTAACATCGGATTTCTTCTCTGGAATGTTTGATATGTACATTTCGAGCGAAGAAACTAGTTCAAAACTTTTTCCGTACAACTTCAGACTAAACAAATGATTTTATCATAATGAATATAAGAAAGATTAACAAATTATATATGTATGTGTATAAAAAATATTGAATGACTTTTTGTACTTTTAAGGCATGTGTCTTTTAAACAATAACAGTTCTTATCTTGACTACTAGAACAACGCCTACACTGTATTATTTGAATGATAACGTTAGGCCCTGTAATAATAAATGCAGACACTTATCAAAAATGTTTTATAATGCATTTTCGTATAGTTTATTTATTTTTATATCGTCATTGTTTAATTTAGATTGGTTTAGATCGTTATAGTGTTATGTAAAAGAGTAAATAGCTAGTCGTAATTTACAATACAAAATATGTTATTATTTACAAGTAATTCTAGTTTGATTAAAAGTGACTTTTTTAAATATACCTAATAATATATTGAAATATTTATGATATATAAAATGTTTATATACATATAGCTTTATAAAAATACATACCTGTATCACATAAAACAAATTTATTGCTAATTAATTAACAATAAATAAAATTTTTTAAAAAAATATTCATAGTCTAAAATTATATGGTACAACTTTTCACTTTCCACAAAGAGACATGTTTATTATACACCCGTTAAGTTAAAAATTGTAATGCAAAATTGTAGAAAAATGACCATAATTTTTGCATATAATACAGCATATATGTGTATACTTTACTAAAGTAGGTACTATATAAAAGCAATTGTTATTTATTTTATAGCATTAATATTACATCGTTATCAAATCATAAGTGTTAAATTCATAACTAAGTAAATACATATATATAATTTACTGCCATTACATAAATATGTTACGTGTACCTACATTCGTTTTTGCAATAAAATTGTTCTTAGGCTTAGTGCGAAAGCTTCTATTGAAATGCCTACTGATTCTTTACTGTTATGGCAATCCATATGTAAATTTATTTCAAAAAATTGGGTTCTCAATTTGATAAAAACTAAATTTGAGGATCAAATAAACTTATAAATCAGGAAATGATGTGTTCAAGTTAATTTAATTTGAATTTTATTGAATTGTTAAAAACATGTACAAATTGAGATTAATTTGGAATGATGATAAACATACAAGATATATTATTAAAATAACTACATAAAAAGCTGTAGTGGAAGAAAAAGAAGCACACAATCTTAAAAAATATCTTTTGTTCAACATAAACCTTGACCGTCATTTTAAACAACAAAAATTACGTTCAATGCATGAAATCATAAACTTTTCTAGTGAGTTTTTGTCCGGCTACCATGAATAATCATACATTTTGAAACAATATGTAGGTAGGTACTACAGTATGTTTTTATTAAGTATTTAATATTTTTATTATTTAGATAGCTAAGGGAAAAGAGAGGAGTACATAAAATATTGTGAAGAAAAAATTAACTTGTAACTAATCATTATTAATTAGTATAGGTAACTCGAAGACAAAATTTAATTAACTTTGCAAAATAAAAATTTTAACGACATTTTTCTAAAGAAAAGAGTATACTTATTATACATGTAGGTATGTATTTTAATGGCAGTCAGTTGTATTTTAAGATTCAATTTAAAACGACTTTTAAATGATTAATAATACTTATTTTAATGGTATGGTATATATTTTGCGTATGATTTGTTCGAAAATGATAGAGCAGAAATTTTACCGGATTTGCGAGCGTTATATTTAATTATTAAACATTTGTCAGTATAATAAGATGTTGCTCGAAAATCTTGTTGACAGCAGTCATTACTTACTATTCATTTAAATGTATGTAATACAATTATATTAATTGCACTTCTTTCAAGAATACCATTTACATTTAATTTAGTATTTACTCTACATTATAATTTGCATTTTCTTCAGACAACTGAAAATGGTTTACCACACACACGGTAAAAATTGCAGAATTTCTCTATAGGCGAGTAATTACGTACCTATACCTATTAATATATATAATATATTATATATTTTTCGAATATTTTTTAATTTATAACAGGCAATACGTACGTACTTAAATAAAACACGATATATGTTTAATTTTCTCATTTTATTGTGGATTATATATATGTATTATATTGTGGAATAATAACAAACAAATTAGATAAAAATTATTAAAGTAAACAATAGTTGTAAATGAATAATGAAATAATTTCATTGAGTCCTGTTTTTTTATATATGAAACTTCCGATATGGACACAAAACAACGGAACTACACTCTATAACTCCCATCATCATAGTATTCATAACGATAAACCTGTCTAATTATAAACATATTAATATTACCTCAATATCCTTGCAATTTTAAATTAATGGGCGCTTTAAAGTAAATAACTAGGCACGAACGTATGTATTAGGTACATACATATATAAAAGTGTATATGTTACCGGCCAAACCCGATTTCAGGACAAACTAGTTTTTCCTAGACTAAACTAGTTTTTCCTAGGCTACACTAGTTCTTCCTATCGTGTTAGATTAGATTAGATTAGGTTTGTATTGAGTTTGTTGTGATAAGACTTGGCTTCGCTTACGCGAAGCCAAATCTCACACTTTTTAATCAAACCAAACCTAACCTAATCTAATCTATCCTAACCTATGCTAATCTAACAACTAGGCAAAACTAGTTTGTCCTGAAATCGGGTTTGGCCGGTAACATATATATAGGCTACATTTATTCAAAATCCGGTTTCAGTTCCTTTATAGCACAATAAGACTTAACGAGATATTAAGGCATTTATAATAAAGAGAAATAATATCGATTACCTAATTAGGTACCTTCTCAGTTCTCAGATGCCTTAAATATGGTAGGTATGCGACAAAATTCTATTATTGGCTATACTGATATTCAAAAATCATCAGGATACACAAATATTATTAATTAAATTTAATTAATTTTATCGTTGCGATCCACTTCGGAAATAAAATCGATTTAAATTAATCTATAAATTTGTGAAAATAGTTTGTTTATTTCCATTAACACACAAATTGATTTATATGTTTAGTTAACATTAAAAAATATTACTTTCTACATAAAATAGTTAGCTATGTGGTACATATCGTATGGCATGGTTAAATGATATTTATCATAGTTTTTGACATATCAACTTTTCAGTTTATTTAATTAATATATTTTATATATGTATATAGTATATGTTGGTTTTTTATTTTAATTAATATGTTAATGTATATTTAAAGTATATTTATTTGTCAATTATCATAATATTTTTAAGTTTAATGATTGTAAGTATAAATAATGTTTAATTAAAAATATATAAACTTTATGTATATAAAGTGTGTCATGCTTGGGAAATTCAAAAATTTATTTTAAATGAATTGTGCTTAACTATACATTTGTGATATAAAATTTTTAATGCTACCATTTAAAAGTTTTTAATTTGTTCTGTATAATTATCGGTTGTTTTGCAATAATTTATTTAAAATTATTTTCTATACATATAGGTATATTTTTATATTTATATATCTACACTCCTTTCGCTATATCTTTGATGCTACATCACAAAGAGTAGAACATATCAAATAAGTACATATGTTATTATTCTGCATTACCGCATTAATATTATAGGGAGTATAATAAAGATGGAAAATATTTAGTTTGTGTTAATCATACGAATATATGTAGTTAAGCACTACTTTTTATATTTCGCGAACAATTCGCAATTTTTTTGAATTTCTACAAAACATTTGACTAGCGCAGTCCCTCGCATACCTTTTACATTCAAGTACAACTTGAGAAATTCGTATTAATTAATGAACATACATAGTTTCTTTTTTGACTCGCAAATATTGGATTAGTTCGTACAATTACAATTTGTGACGTAGCATCAAAGACATAGCGAAACTACTTTACGTACATAGTCTCTAATGCCACATTAATACCTATGGTATACTTACAATTGACGATTTAATCTTTTGAATACTTTTACGTACTGTTAACAAACTGTAACTTTCAAATAATAGTTAATATAAGAAAATTTTATAAAATCATTTGCTGTACATAAAATGTTCAATATTATATATATTTTTCTAAAAAACTATTTGTAGGTAGAACTGAAAACACATCATTCCATACATCTTTAATAACAAAGGTAATATTTGCCTCCAAAGTCATTAAGTCAATGTTTCCCAGCCTCTTATTTTTATTGAAACGAATTCAATTAAACACTAAATAAATCAATATCGTGGACGCGGCCATAAATTTACATTAAATACTCAACTAAACTTGAATATATTTAAAAGAAAACTACTAAGTTATAGGAATACTTAATATAATATAATTAGGTGTATTATGTTATTATATTTTGAAAATATCAGGAATATGGAATTATGAATATATGTATATAATATGTAGGTATGTACATATTAATATCATAATATAACAGAATGAGTAATGGAGCTTGGATCTATAATAATTGAACGCAACTTACAAGAAAACTCCTACACACGCATAATAAAAAGTTTTACTTGTTGATAAGTTTTGATATGATTGACTGCATTTAATATACCTGTATGTTATAAGTTGTAATTATCACCTACATATTATAAAATATTGTTGGTGGGGTAATGGGGGCCACGATTGGTTTGTACCTCAGGTATGGTGCAGCAGGTGAGACTGACATCAGACGGGCATCACTGACCAAGTATCGGTCCATCCACATCTTATACTGTACACGCGAAATGCTATCAATTTAGGTATAACTTTGCATATAACAGCCGCGAAAATCAAACACCAGCATTCACATTTTAAACATTTTAAAATCTTGTGTCTTTTTTGTGTGTCGTCACAATATTTTCCTACAACTATTAACGTAAAATACACAAAATACGTTATATTCATCGTAGTTTCAATGTAATGTTTGTTAATATAGTGTTATAAACAAATCAAACAATGGTTTATTGCATTCCATATATGTATACCTAAGTTTTTTACAACAGCTTGAAAAATTATTAAATATTTTATCAGTCTCCTTTTTTTTGTAAAATTAAGGGACTCTATTATGTTACATGGATTGTTATTATTATGTATACATTTAGTGATATTATTGTAATTGCATACCTGCGTCGTTACTGCATGTGTTAAGAATATTATGTTAATATTTAAATTAATTGATTATTTTCTATAAATAAAATTTGTAGTGATGTTTTGTGATCCTAGAAATGATCAAGTGTACTGGCTGAAAGGTCAGCATGCACCCTCCTGGAATTAAATCAGGGTGTTTCGCACTTCTTGTGCTAGTGATACTCTTTACGGCAAATATCAGGTAAATTATTTTTATTTAAAACGTTCATCACCATCTGATCTTCTCTTAAATTGTCCAAGTATTACTTTTCTCTTTAAAGAATCGAAATTCGAAACAGGGTTTTCATTAGAAAATTTAGGATATTAAACACGGATTATTATACCCGGTCGGTGTGCCCGGCCCCTACCCCTGATGTCGTTTCGTGATTGGAGAATTAGAATCCGTCAAAATTTGATATTTGTCAATTGCTAGAGATTCATTAGATCCATATGCATTTTGACAGCAATTTGAATAAATATAGCCTCCACAATAGATTTTGGCAATTGCTGTCAATTGCTTGTCATATCACGAAATCAAGCTGTCATTTCAAGTCGTAGTGGGAGGAATATAGGACACCGACCGCGTATAAACATGCCGTGGATTAAGAAGGCCAAAATATTGTATTTCAGTTTTAATGATAATTAAATAGTTGTGCCGTTTTCACGCCACCCAAGAGGTAGACACATCGGCGTGTTACTTTTCTTTAAATTTAAAGAAACGTAATCAATTCACAAGACTTTCTTTATAAACATACTTGTATTATTTATTATTAATGGGTTAATGAACATTAAGTAGTTAAAACATAAAATTTTATAAATCTGTGGCTATGATATAATAAACATTTATAACGTAAAATAAAATCAATATTGTGAAATTTTATTTAAATTAATGTAAAAGATTTTAATACTTAATAGAAATTTACGAGTATTTTGCAAATTAACATTTTATATGCTCCTTTAAGATGTACGAGTTAAGTTAGGAAATTATACGGAAGAATTTTAATATTGCAATTTTTATAAAGAAATATTTACATGCAAATTTTGTTGTACATATTCAAACATTTTTTTTTTTCGTTTGATGATTATTTCAAATGTATTATGTATTTCAGTAAGATATTGAAATATTTATTGGATCCCAAACATGTTTAACCAGAAATTTATAATAAATATTAAATATACATGATTTTTATTTTTAATTTGCTTCAATAACATACAAATAAAAAATTGATTTATAATTTATTGATATACGGGATATAGCATATATATACAAGTGTTCAAGAAGAAATATATAAATAAGAAAAAAGTTCTTATATTGTAATAGATATCGTTGACAGAAATTATTGTAAAATCGATAAATATTAAAGTTTACATTATTTTTTATGAATAAATTATTATACATAATATGTGGACACGGATTAGATGCATATTTTTTTAAATATTTTTGTTACAAAGTATTACATTAGATTAGATATGATTACATTTACATTTTAGCAGTAGATATGAATTGCGAATCTAAATCTAAAAGGAAATTTAATTAATGAAGTAGGAGTAGGTGTATTTAAAAGTGTAGAAGTAAAAACTCACTATTATTTAAATTTATTAGCCTGTTCTTATACTATTTTTATAATAGGATATAAATTTTTTAATCATTACTGGACTACCTATTAGCTGAGTAAGATACAATCACACAAGATTATATATTTAAAAAGAGGCGACATCCATTTCAGATTTTTTACAACTAATTTATTACTACCTTTATGAAAATTTTAAATTTATAGTGTCCAAATTGTTAAGCATCTTTATCGATAATTGGTTAGTATATGTATATATGTAAAAGAAGTTCAAAATGAATAAATGATTTGTTATTTTTGCCAATTAGAGTTTTGCAAACAACACTCATATTCGCATTTAACAATTAAATAAAAATTTATGTTAAGAATTTTAGAATAAATTGCACATGCCAACAATTTTCCCATCCATTTTTTTATTGATTAATTATAAAATTATATTGATTAATTAAAGTATAAAATCAACAGTATTTAATAATTGTATAAGATATATTACTTAAATACTTAAGTATGTTTTGCCGGTATTAAAAAATAATAATTCATCAATTATCATTCATCTGTTTCGTTATACTCGTAATTAATACGATGAAATATGTACCTAAAAATGAAAAAAATCATTATTTACCGATTATGTAGGAATTATATGACGAAGACTTCTTCTGTAAAATCGTTTCCTAGTAATAATAAATCATTACACCGTCAATATATTACATTTACAATAGGTGAGGCATGCAACAATGAAAATGGAATATATTGCAACAAACATGCTTAATATTTAAATTGACGATAATTCTTATTCTTTTATATTTTCTTATGCAATTGTTCAGATGATGCTTTATATAGTATTTGTAAAATTGGACACTAATATGTGTGTAACGATTTGCAATAAATTGTAATAATATTTTTCCGCGAAATTCAATTGCTTGCCACAGAGAAATGAAAATTGTTTAAAAAATTGATGAAATTTCAAACATTCATTAATGACACCATTTTAGAAGTATTGATTGATTACAGAATATTTACTTACCAGTTTTAATTCATTTTAGTTCTAGTGTGGTTCTAGTGTTAATTGTGTCTGTTCAAAAACAGAATTCTTTGCATCTTTTTCGTGCATGGTATTATGTGTACCTAAATATCTTTGCGTGTTAAAAATTGAATAGTTGCTGGTATTCGACCTTGCAGACACTATAATTTTTGGGAAGTTTATACAATGACTCTTAATTATATCTGTTGTATAGTCCATAATTTTCAGCAAAAATTACCTGCTTGGATGCCACTATCAAGAGATATGAACAAAGAGTAAAATAGTACTCCTATATTATTTTACAAGTTAGTGATTATTAAACGTGTAAAATGTGCTACTATTTTTTTGTGCTTTGGTTAATATTTTTTGAAAAATTCTTGTAAAATTATAGGAATCTCAAAACAGTAACTTTAATTTAAAAAAAAACGTGTGGCAACACTGTCATCTGTCAACTTGTTAGTGTATGAAAAAAATATATCTAGGAGAAAGCGTTTACTTTTAATGTATTGTAAACGCTTTTGTGTTTCATAATGAGTTCATTATAAAACCAATAAAGCACACAAATATAATTTTAAATTACTGTTTTAAGTAGATTTACAATTTCTTCTACCTGAAACATCAATTACAATTATAGATAGTTAAAAATGTTCATTAAATTTAAGAAAATATAGGTACTATCGTGTTAAATTGTACAGTTGTGGGCATCTCAATCCGCCACTCAGGTAAAATGTGTATTCAAATATCGACTGTCCTGAATTTTTTGTATAGTAATTTATAGTATCCTTTAAGTTCCTACTTCTCAATATTCAATAAGGACCACGTCGTTTCTAGATTGATACCTGAGTGGCGGATTGACCTGCCCACAACTGTACTTGGAACAACATAAATGACAAATCGCACTATGTTGTTCAAGTTGCATTTACTACTTGCTGTAATATGTTTATATGTTTTTCTAATCTCTCTTTATTATACTCGTATCTTAGTGTGTAGGTATATACATAAAATCACACAGTGAATATACTTACAGATAAATCCATGAGACATCATACTTTAAATAATCATCTATGTGGATGGCTTCTTTAGTTGATTGTTAAGA
>SSSI01008006.1:0-44141 GCA_004796505.1 Oryzaephilus surinamensis | reverse complement strand
GAATTCTACCTACACACTATATACCTTTAATATTCCCTTAATTAGATTCTACATAATGTAATTTTCCAATTTATCTGTTCGTTATTTTTCATTAATGGAAAATATCGATGAGAAGGTGAAATCATAATTTTGACGTCAAAAACTTTTTTCCAATACGCACAAGAAGCCTTAATCACTCTAGCCTTTTATGTAAGTTTTGACTATTATATATATATATATATTTCATACGTGACTTTTTTTATAACTCTTTGTATTTGTTTAATTTCAATGATAAATAAAAATATATACTCACGCATTCAACAAGAACTAATTTAAGATGACATCATTTCCAAAGTAAATGAAGGTGTGTCCTTTTGCAGTATTTTCCTTGGAAAACTACACAGCATACACACTATTTCACTATTAAAAAATTGAATTAAGCATACATAAGGGGTGAAAAATTCCACAACAATGTTTCTATAGTATCAACAAACAAACTAGAATAAAAACGAACAAACTATATACAGAAAATATAATTGCGAACATAAAAATGACGTATTTTCCTTTTTAAAAACATGTCAGTAAAAAAATTTAATAAATCGTTAGTGAAAATACATAATTAACTTTATATAGAAAGATAAACGATAAATAATTCTTTGAGCATTATTTTTCACAAGTTTACATAAAATTTTTAAATGAAAAACAATCATTATTTATAGTATTTTTAATAATTATTGGAGGGTGCTAAAAATAGGTAAAAGGAAAACACACTGTGTCGTTATTTATTATGCAAAATGTCAGGGCTCTAATGATATATTTTATCATAATATGAAGAAAATCATATTTTCATTCTATAAATAACTGAATTAATAAAAAATTCAAATCCAGTCAAGAAAATTCAAATTTAATGACAAAGAAACTTTGTTTTTCAATAATGACTGTATTACTGTGTTAGACAAAATAATCATCAGAATATAATATCTACTTATATGATCTTAAATTATTTATTCAAGTCTTAATTCATAGGTAATCCGATTTTAAATCAATAGACTTTTAATGAAACCTTTTAACGGATATTAGCTTTTAATCATGTTTGTGACTAATAACGCTTAAATAAGACAAAATGGCAATTTTAAACTTGAAAAGTTAATAATTCTTCTAATTGGCAATAAAAACTTTAAAATTTCTTAAACATATGCTATTCTTAGATGTAAAACTACAAGATAAAAAGACACCCAACATTATATATATGTATAATCATCTTCATCGATTTAACTATAAGAAAATGATATAGTTAGTAGAGCTTGGAAGGAAAATCCAACTAGGAAACTTATGAATGGAACACCATGCCCATAAAACGTATATAATCTGTGTATGTGTGTGTGAGAAAATGCGCGGGAAAACTCATCCTACCGTCAATCCACCACTACCACGACCACCACCACCAACTGCCACCACCATCCACGCACCATTCCGCATAGATTTTCCTATAAACGTTGGAGAACAAGAACAAGTTATATAGAAAGGTCCGGAAGATGAAAACCAACCTCCTCCATGTATACCATCGAGAACTTCCACCACTTTTAAGCCTTCTATACATATATACACTATACATATATATATTTTACACTCATCAGAAAAATCAATAAATTTCATATAAAATACATCGACCAACTGAATTTCAGCTTGTTGAATATACGACCAATGGAAAATGGTTTGCGCATTTCCACCCCACCATAGCGTAATTCATTGATAACGTGTGGGTGAAAATCGAGGGGTAGATTTTCTTATATATAGAAGTACGAAACAAGGGGTAACACATTTTATAATCATTTGGTTTACTTGTAAACACGTCACACATTTTCCGTGTGTTTTAATCAAGTGTTGAAACTTGTAAAAGTGTTATTTGCGAGGCGTTTTGGAAAAAGGTGTTTACGAAAATGGTAAGTCGGACAAAATAAATGCAAAATTGCCAATTAAATTCAAAATCAACCTGTTGGAAAACCAAATAAGTTACTATTTTGTATTCTACAGATTGCTCTTCAGCTTCTACCCATCCTCCAGTTAATCGTCATCTTGTGTACGCCGACATTCTCGTACCCAGTGTATGGTACCAAACGGTATGGTCGTTCTGCAGGCCATCACACCGCCGCCACCACCACCTACGACCCATACGACACCATGTACCGGACCCAACGATACCCAATCAACTACTACAAACTGTATCCGTACAATCAACCAGAAGACTACTATTATCCACAAGAACTAATCTATTATCCGCCAGCAAGAACTTCCAAATACGAGGTATATCAGGCCGTCTTGCCGTACTATTATCAAGAACGGCCGCCGTTGCCGGCACGACCCACCTACTACGGCTACAATGATCCAGTTGTTGATTTGCAAGAGGAAATGATCCAGGAAACGGAACGAGAACAACGCGAAGACGCCCAACCTATCGGACATGAACTATTGTACGAGAATGATGACTCCAACAATCAAGACACCAATATGGATGAAGTGAATGCTGCGTTTCTACAAAATTTGATCATGACACAAATGTACCAAGACGCTTTGGACAAGGAAAAGGGCTACTATGATCAATATTACGATTACGATGATGGTCAGTATAATAGCGATACGTCGGATGAAGATAAAGATGTGGAAGAATTGAAACAATTGGCCAAACCACAACAGCCACACCTCCAACAACAGCAACCGAAACATTCACAAGACATTCATTGGTTCCAAAAGAGCAGTTTCCGAAATCAAAATCGTAACGCCATCGAGAAGAAACGCAGCAATGACATTAAACAAGGCATCGTGGTGTATACGGATCGAAAACCAATTATTAAAGAGCCAAAAATAACAACATCCACTGTTGCTCCATCGTCTTCATCGTCAATGGAACCGAAACGGCTTGTCCGCGGCCAGAAAGAGGAGGTTTTAATGCGTCCAGCAACACCGGTTCGACGGCCCTTTTCTACACCAGTTCTGGAAATGATTCAACAACACGAACAACAACAACAACAATCGAAACGGGCACCATCTGTTTATGATACAATTAAACAGATGCTGGATATGGAAAAAAGTTTAGAAAATGTAAGTATAGAAAGGGAGGAAAAAAATCGTTTACCCAAAAAAAATGTGGGACAAATTGTCGCCTGGTTGCTGACGTCACAGGACTTGGTTTTTGGCAAAATGCCAATACTGGACTAGGCGAGCTGGGGAAGCGGTTGAGGGAGGGTTGGTTTATTCTATCTATAGCGCACTGCAGTTGTGAATGAAAGGATTTGAACGCTGTGATGATGCTATGTAAGGGATATTAAGGAAGGCAGGGGTGTGGGAAAATCGAAATGTTTTCGACCGAAACTTTTCAACTGTACGCACATATTGTACATGATATGAATGAATTTTCATGTGTTTGAATAATAAATATGTGGGTGGGAGCGAAAATATTTACACGTTTTATATCAACCATCAGTAAATTATTCTTGGTTTCATGGAACATAAAAAAAATAGTCACGAATTAGCTTTATCTCGTTGTAATTATAAAGAGGAAAAAATCAATTTAGATAAGAGCACCGTTTGCATGATAATACTGGAAAAATTTATAAAATTCGCGTGTTTGTTGGATTATTTTCTGTCACTGGTTTAGTTTGAAAAAAAATACGGTTTTTCTTTGTTTCAGAAAAACGATCCGCCTGAAGAAATTCGACCGTCGATGAAAAAACGGATCATTTCAAGTGAGGAAAGTCTTGCACGTCAACTGACTGTATTGAAAAAAGCACAGTAAGCCTAGATTTTCATCTTATTTTCCATTGAAAATGCAAACAGAAAAATTCTATTGTGTTGATATTAAAAATGATTTCAACTATGTTAATTAAAGAATTCCATCTTTGAAAATGAAACTTGATCTTATAAGTAAAGGAAAGCGTCACTTCAGATGAAAAGAAGATCTTAATTATAATTGCTAAAAAAATGAACGTTAAATACCTAATTTTGTTCAAATTATATAATTTTCAAGACTGATTCAATTATAGTATTAATTTAATTTAATTGTTAATGGAGCAAAATTTCTTAACAGAAAATGAACATTTTTTTATACTTCAGGATAAGCGCGGGGTTTCTATAGGTAATCAGATTCTTTCTTGTCTTCTATTCTATCTTAATAAAACGTGTAATAAGTATAGTTATACTAATTCCTTCCATTTTACTAATACAGCTAATAATTATGTAGCTGCCTGGTGTGTAAATATGAATAAAATTATATATATGTATGCGCTACTAATTGTACAAAAAAATGGAAAATGAAGCATTTGAAATTTTCAGGCAAAAAAAACACTGGACACACTTTTTATTTAACTAGTTTGGAAAATTCGGCAAACAAAACTGTAGGAGCGTGCTGTGCTTTATTAACAAAAAAAAGACTGAATAGATAAATTTCCATTCTGTTAAATAAAAAGTACAAATAATGGGACAATAATAGATAATTAAACATAATTTCATTAAAAACAATATCATTAAACATATTTTTGACAAAAACCAATGGTTATTCTCTATCTCAGTTTATGTACATACAGGGTGTTCAATTCTTTCTTGCCCTTTTTTTATCACGCATGCGCTGCTACCCTGTACACCACTTAAACTGCTATTTAAAATGAATCGAAAGGTGCTTTAAACGGACAAAAAGACAAACTAATGGACAATTTTAAATAATTAAAATTATTAAAAACTTTTCCTGATATATTTTATTAAATGTTAATAATAGTGTATGTTTAATGATAATGTTGAGTTGTTAATAACAAATTTTTGCAGTATTCTTACACAAAAATTTTATTACATAAATGTTCATTATTTTTCATATTTTAATTTTAGCCTGCAAATTAAATGTTGTAAAAATGAAAACAAATAATTTGGTAAAACGTTGCCTATTTATATAATGTATACATAAAAAAGACAAAAATTTTCTTCATATTGCAGACATTTAATCTGTGATAGCAGAGAAACAAGGACTGTGCTTACAGTAGATAAAAAATTGTTTTAACTTGAAAATGTGGAAACTCAAAAAACAAAATAGTTAAATGGTTAAATATTATAAAAATGGTACCTTAAAGGCAGGCTTCATTTTGTACAGAACGTTTTTTTGCAACACTCTGTATAAAAAACTTGTGTTACAGTTAATTCAATCGTGTTTTAACTATAAAATGTTGTTATTCAAAATTTACAGCTTAAAAAAGACAAAATTTTGATTTGAATATACTTCAATTCAAAATTTGGTCAATATTGTAGAAAATGCTTATAATATTAATAATACTATTTTTTTACTAGAATAGATATATATTTTCATTTACTACATATATTTTCCTATATAAATGAAGAACTTGTCTAATAGTCAATTTTTGCACAATTTACCTCCACTATGTCGTCCTTCTTAATGCTATACGCTTTAGAAAATCGTACATTTTGTGTTCATCATTCAAATGATTTCAAAATGTAACTCGAAAAAACATATCATTTTACCTTATTTTGGTCAAAATAACAATTTTATTCTCCAATTGGGATCAAATTATTTATTCATTTTTAAATTTCATGTTGAAAAAAGAAAAATGGTGGAAACAAAATGTACTTAAATATTTAAAACTTAGATTATAGTAATTTCCTAAAAATGAGCTTGTAGAATAATGGTGAGAGCAAAAGAAAAATATTGTTTATTATTTTCTATAAAAATAGGCACAATTCTATATTAAAAAATATGTACATATCCCCGCATCTTTTATAGACAACAAATGAGAAAAGACATAAAAAAAACATGTAAATACTATATATTTTGATATAATATAGAGAAAAAAATTAGCTGACGAACTATATACATATATATAAATATTATGAAATTTTAAAATAATAATGTGTTCTTATTTGTTAGCTAAAGTTGGAAAATATTATTTACCAGTTGAACAGAAAATGAGAAAAACACATACACATGCTACATTATGTCTGTATATGTATATACATATAATAATAATTATATTCTACTGACTGATATATTATAAATAAATGTCAATATATATACGTTAACTATTTTTTAGTGTTTTTATTATTAATCACTGCCTTTACAATTATTAAACTATGAATTATTTAAACAGAAATAAAAATCGTCGATTTTTAAAAATTTTAAAATTCAACAACACTGATATTTTATTAGGAAAAAATTAATTAATCATCCCCCACAAAATCTTACAACCCTTGAAATACTTCTTTTTCCCCATAATTAATGATCACAAAATAATTATTCTTAAACAAACAATATAATACGTATTACATTTTAATAATGAACAAACAAAACTTCTACATATACAGATACATATACATATAATCATTTTTCTTTTTCCGCATACAATAAATCTGGGCCAACAACAAACCAGGCTATTATTCTGTTATAAAATTGCACGTGGATGAAATAACGTTGTTCAACCCCCTAAAATGATAAACAAGTGGTCGGCCATACAAAATATACGAGTAATTCCAGTTCTTCAACCTCTCGTCCCACTAATAGGACGAAAAACAGTCAATACAGCCTTGAAATGTAGGTCACAGGATGCACAAACTTGCACCACCACCACCACCATTTGTTGCACCCCTCACTTCGTCAAATCCAAACACACACACCACCCCCGAAACAGTGGCAGCAAAAGTGTGTTATTGGGGGCAATGACCTAAGCTGCTCCTGAATCCGGGGAACCATCGCGATTCAGGGGTGGTTATTATGTAAGGGGATGCAAAAATGTCCACAATTCGAATCAACATGGGGTTTATTCGTAAAATACTACCTGTTATATAGTTTGTCATGAAACTAGACAACTTGTTAAGAATAATAGGGGTGAAATAGGGTGAAAATAACTATAAACTCAATTCTTTTTTCTGTGTATAGATAAAGTTGTTTAGCGAAATAACTTCTTTATATTATTATACCCATAAAATAAGGTGCAACGAACTTATATCCACTTTAAAAACAACTTTGAAAAGGAATAGAGAACAATTGAATTTTGTTGTAAATACACGTGTATCCTCGTTTATTTTACAACAAAAATCGCATTTCTTTTTCCACGACTAACCCATAAAAGATTCAATTATAAATTACATGTTCTTTAAATAAACTAACAGCCAATAATAAAGGCACGTGTCTTTTAGATTCTGCATTTACTGCTAATTGTTAATTTTACACCACATACTCGTACTTTAAAAATACATATAGCGATTCTTTCAAAACGTGCTTCGATAAGCAAATACATATTTTTATTCCATTAATGATTGACATTGTTTTAATCAACAGTTCAACATTTTTAAATATACACATAAGGTGCATTCAGATAGGGAAGAAAAATCGTCCATCTTGAATTATGACGTTTTTCAAAATAATCCAATAATTGTGTACATTTGCCACAATGCTCCACCTTCTAACCTTACTTTCGACCAATAAAATTTAAAAAATTAAATCACGTGGAAGCTAACCAATCACCACATTTTCTTCCCTAAATGAATAGACTTTAGGTATTAGCTGGTTTAAAAGCAATTTTGTAACCATTAAACTGAAGTAGGGTATATTATTTATCTGATGAAATTAAAATCTTAATTTATGTTTAACGAATAAAACGTACTACTACAAAGGCTTAAATATAAATTCATGAAAACTTTTACATTTAAAAAGACTAATGTTTTTTTAATTAATTTTTTTTTTGTGAAAAATTTAAGTAGCTTTTCAACTAGTTTATACTTTACATTAAAATTCTAACATTGTACAACGAATTAAATGTTCACAAAATTAGTCCATCCTATTGTTAATTCAAACAATTCATAATTTTGAATTTCAATTAACCATAATCAAATTATTTAATTTTTGAACTAATTCCACATTTCTGCTAGTAACTACATATTTAGTAAACTTCTTCAAAATGCCATATTTATTTTTCAATAAATATATAACACGAAACTTTATTATTTTGTCAGAAGAGAAAATAACAAAATTATACAATGTATGATGAAAAGGTCACACGGGTATGTATACTTCCATCATATATAATATATGTGTGTACATATGTATGTATATATTGTATATGTCGTAGCCACATTGCAAGTTCGCCACATTCCAAAGTGACAAAATATAACAAACCTGTTCCTTCTTTTAAACAATAACCAAAAAAAACCAAATATACGTAAAAAATGAGAATATGTACAGTTGAAGTCTGTTGAAGTATTTTGGTTATTGTATAAAAGAAGGAACAAAAGATTTTACAATGTGGCTGTTGTGGCCACATTGTAATGTGGCTAGCCACTTTGGAATGTGGCGGATTTTGAATTGTGGCTACGACATATATATTTTAGTTAGAGAGACCAGTTATAGCAACAATGGATGTTGCTGGTCCATGCAGTGGTTGGTTTGTTCATGACCTTGTTTATGGATCCCCGGGTTAGTCAGGATCGAGATGAACTTTGACATTTTACTAGCAAAATACACTTCAAGTTCATACCTGGATAAAGGTTAACATATTTTTTTATAATACCCTTAAAAAAATGTTTATTCTATACAAAGGAAACATATATAATATGTACACTTACATGGTACAAAAAATAAACATTAATATTATATATTGTATTAAAATTTTACAAGTTGAAAATATGTTGATCTTAAATGTAATACATATATCTAATAATACATTTTCAACACTTTTTCATCTAATAACATATTTAATGGTAATTGCAATAAATGAGATGTGCCCTTAAGGGGTAGTTTTCGCAAAATACTGATCTATAAATGTTTCAAATTTATATTTAAATCGCAAACAATATGCTTTTATGCAATACATCAGAATGGGTTCCAATTTTATAATAATTACATTTATAGATTGATACATGTATATATGTAGGTGAAAGCACATTTAATAAACCTAATTGTTATTTGTACCTAAATAAATTCAATAATGAAAATAAATCATGTTTCATAGCTATCATTTTAATTAAATAAAATTAAAACATACGTCATTATTTTGACAACATTTCAAATAAATTACTTTTTTTTTATTATCATCATCATCATCATCTAATCTGTATGGACAATAATAATTGAATGTTTTACAAATTGTTACTATAGTTGTTGTTTTGACGTCAATCGGAGGGTTTTTGTAGCCGTCAAAGTTGACGCCACAAAACGAATACGCTGCTATGGTTACAGACTGATTACTAAAAAAAAAAAATCCGTTTATCTACGTAAAGTAAAAAGCACTTGTAAATATTTATAGTATTTCCATACATTGAACACTAGCAAATTCTTATTATTTTATACAGATACCTCCATTATCTTTAAAATATTACAGTTTAACATCAGTTTTACTATTATGCAATTTTTTTTATTATTTTATAGCGACATTAAACTAAGATGTTAACTGCTTTTCTTAACAACTTTGATAACAAATTTCATGTAAAAATGCATATACGACAAAAATTGAAGAATATAAAGAGCTGTTATTTGTATTTTGTATGTATGGCAGAAATTATAGATTGCAGATGCGAGCAATTTCAATTTCCATCACATACATAAATATAGTATAGTGTCTAAATAAAAAGAAGAGTCTACGTCTGGCGCCAATAGAAGGAAAATCTTCGTTGTCCAAACTTTTACTCAAAAACCATTATATACAAAACTATAAAGATTTATAAAACTTTAAATGCACACAAACGTGTATTATGAAACCAATAAATTCGTTGTATAAATGATTTAATAACAATGTGGGTGGATGGAAAAACAATAACGAACTTGTCAGTTTCCTTATAATCAGAAATATTGGAAATTTAATACCCTGGAATGAAAATATAATTTTAAGATTACTTGCGTCATTTTTACAATATAACGTAAAACTTCTTTTAATTCGCGTATAAACAAAATTTAATGGATTCGACAATTTATAACATTTTTAATAATTTACTTTAGTAGGTAAATATAAATTAATACACAAAATGCTATTTTTATCTCTCATTTCGTGACAGTAATAAGGGGTAATGTATACTTTTAATGGGTAAGAAATATAAAAATAGAAACAATTGACTTATACTTATACTATAATTTTAAGTTAAAAGTGGACACGAATAGCATCTATATTTACGTAAACGATTATTTTACTATTTTAAGAAATGATTTTCAAACAAATTACTTTGTCTATACACTATACTATAAAGTACTACAAACTATAAATACATATAGGGATCAGATTTGAACCCACAATTAAATATTTTACAAAATCAATACCATAATTGTGGATAATATCGAACTATTATTCGAGATTATTAAAATTTAAAATAAGGTTCAAAAATATTGCAGGAAACACCAGCAGAAATCTATATTTATTTCCGTTTCTAACATACAGATGGCTACAAACCTACCCGCATTTTTGTTTATTTTACCCTTATAGAATTCCCCATTTTCCACTTGTATAAAAATGTCAAATAAGTTTGGTTGACAACAACTGTCTCAACAAAAATAAATAAATAAATATGCCAATACCACTCAAATTATATCAATAAAAATCAACAATGTCCAGCATTATATGTGAAGAAGTATTTGACGAAACTAGCCATCCCTCAGTAGAAGGTATGTCGTCAATAACTAAAAAAAAATCACCTTTAAAATGTTCTTTTATTTTCGATTTTAAATAGAAATTAAAGATTATGCTACGAAAATTGGTATAGACCCCGAAAATGAACCACAATTACTACCTCTAGCTGCTGAAGGACTCATGAAAGCTTTACCACCCGATTGGAAACCATGGTAAGGTTAAAAAATAAGACCCAATATTGTTAAAACAAATCTATACATAGCTTTATTTTGTTTAAATAGCAGTATCTTTCAAATTTTCACCATTAGTAGTATTTTTTTCAAAATCATCATCATCCTCTTCATCCTCTTCGTCAAATGAATGTCTTGTTAATTTATTTTCTAGCCAATACCGCATAGATTCTTCTTCTATTTCCGTATCAATGATCGTTGGAAATATATATTTTTCTTTGAATTCATTCACGTCCGCTTCCACTTCTTCCCACAATAGTTTCTCATGCACACCATCTTCCCCGTAGCGAACGTTATAGCGATCGTAATGCACAAAATCCAACACCAATCCTAAGCCGGGCGCTCGAGGAATGTTCACTTTATCTCTTCTTAATGCCTGATGTAACGTTTCTATTGTTGTTTTCCCACGTACTATTGACAATACTAAACCAATCATTTTTCTTATTTGATGCAACATAAAACTCTGTCCTTGCACTTTTAATATTGCAAATTCTGTACCTTTACGAACGAACGGCTCTCCACATACAAACGATTTTATATAACGTTTTGCGCTCGGATCGCCTGGCTGTTTTTTTGCCGTGAAATTATGGAAATTCTTCGTACCTTCATATAGTTTGAGGACATCGTTAACTTTTTGTATTGTTTCACTATTCGTACGATAAACAACTTGTTGTAATTGACTGCTGTTCGAGGCAAAAGCAATTGTTGGCATTAAATATATGTAAGTGCGACTATCACATTGTTGTTTACTGTTGAAGCCTTTTGTAACTCTTTTACAACCAAATATTCGTATCGTTTCCGGTAAATGAGCATTAATGTCTGCAATATTCACATTTTCAGCAAGTTTCAATGAGACTACTTGTCTAGCAGCAGATACACCTTTATCTGTTCTTGCAGCTCGTTGAAATTGCATATTTTGTACTTGATAATAACATTCTTCATTAATTATGTTTGCATTCCATAAAGCTTTAAAAAAATCCTCCTCTATTGTTTTCGTTTGTGGATTTCGTTGCATACCATAATAACCAACTCCTGAATAACCCATCAACATAGCAAATTTACGCCGTTTTACCTTATCAATTTCAGCTTGTGATTCGTTTTCAGTATTTTTTTCCGGGACGTTGTCTCTTTTTGGTAATTTTTCCAAAATACTTTCCCCTTTATCGCTACGTCTTTCTTCCCATTGTCGTTTTTTCGAACGACCATCGTATTTAGGCTTTTTTATAAATTTTTCACTCATCGTTGCTAACACCGAAGCTGATACATCTGCATCTAATGTTTTGGTCGATAATGTTGTGAATTGTTTTAATGAGTTCCTTATAATATTCGTCAGCATAACTTGTATGTTGTACTAAACATTTAACATTCCTTCACGTTGTAAATAAAAATTGGAAAAATTAAATCCAGCATTGATTGACGAATTTTTTGGTTAGGAAAATTTGACATTTGACATCACATTGTTCTTCATCTTCTACTTTGTTTACCGCCAAAAAGACAATTTGAATTTAAATTTTTCCAAACATTTGTTACAGCTATGATGATGCTTCCAAATCGTACTACTACTATAACAATTTAACGAAAAAAACCCAATGGGAACACCCCTTAGACGATGTATATCGTGGATTAGTAAAAAAAGTACGCGCCGAAAGTCAATCGTTAAGTTTAAATGATCAAACAGAAGATGCTACATATATTAGAGACGATTTGCCTAGTTTTGAAGAGACTCCTTTGCCACCGCCACTAAAAAAGCTCGATGCAATTTCATTGGGAGCGCGTAAAAAAGAAATCAAATTATCACCGATAAAATCCAGTCCAAAACATGAATCAAAAATTTTCAAACAAAAATCCGAAGAATATCCAAATGAAAAACGTAAAATTTCATTATTTAGTACGAGTTTTGATACGGTGGAGAATACTAATATGTTGGATAAGCTTGCACGAAATGTAGAGAAAACGAACGAGTTGAAATTAAGTGGTGGTGGTACAATGTTTTTGAAATCAAATACGAAAAAAACACCGGATACTATTAGTCCATTGAAAAGTGATTTATTGTTGGATTTACAACCGAAAAGTATATTACGTGAACGTACCGGAAGTGGATTGGAATTATCAAAAAGTATGGAATTTGATAAGCTTTCAATAATGGATAAATCAGACAAAGATGATGAGGATAAGAAAAGTGTACGCTTTAACTTAGACAATAATACAGATATTGGGATCACATTTTCGGATAAAAGTTCCAGTGAGGATGAAATAAAAAGTGATAAAAGGGAGAAATCTCGTTTTACAGTATCTCTAGTGCCAGAAGGATCAAATAATTTGAAATTAATCAAACCAAATCCCACAGATTTTATTAAACCAAAGTTAACACTAAGTCGTGGTTCAGATTCTGAAGAAGATTCATTGATAAAAAATGACAAAAATAGTCTAAATGAATTTTTTGATGAGGACAAATCATCTGAAAGTAGTATTGATGATGAAAAATTACGAAATAAAGAAAAGAAATTTGAACAAATTGCTGAACGAAAATTAGCAATTATGAAACAAAATATTTGGGAAGATAAAAATGATGAATTAATGAAATTTAAAACTGATGTCAAGGAAAGCCATAAACAAGAACTTGAACGTATATTAATTGAAGAAAAAACTAATCAAGAAGAACTTATTAAGAAGGAATTAGAGAATCTACGTCGAGAGATGGATACCAGAACTAAGGGTACTCTTAGTGAAGAAAAACAGAGATTGGAAAAATATGTGGATAATCTTAAAAATGACTTTGAAGGCAATTTAAAATTAGAAGAAGAAAAATTGAAACAGCATTTTGAAATGAAAAGAGATGAAATTGAAAAATACTACGAGGAAAAGTTGGCAGATATTGAAAAAGAATTAGCTGAACGAGTTGAAAAGAATCGTGACGAAATGATTTTAAATCATAATGCAACAATGGAACAGTTGAAACAAAATCATGCTATAATTATTGAAGAAGTTAAACGGCAATTAAATGCTGAGGTACGTTGTTATTAGATAAACTTGTATAATTTAATGGTCTTATTTTTTGTAGGAGCAACTTTTACGTAAAGAACATCAACACAGGATATGCGAATTAAAAAATAAAAATTCAAATGACTTAGATTCGGAAAAAAATAATAAATCAAGTGAATTATCATCAAATGATCAAAGATCTTATGAAAAGCTAAGATGTGAAAAGCGTCTACTTGAAGACAAATATAGGTGTTTAAAAGACAAATATTTACGTTTAAAAACGGATGTAAAAACATCAATTGAGAAACGAAATAAAAGAAAAGAACAAAACGCTACAAATACAACTGGTTCAGAAACAGAACAAAGTCATTCAAATACAAAAGAACGGTAAGTACACGTATTATTTTCTTAAAATTGATATTCCATGCTCCACGAACCAAATTTTTGTCAGAAAAGCTTAGCTAAATGAAAATTTTAAATTAACAAAAATTTATACAATTGGCAAACATTAATTTTTCCAGGACACCCTTAAATTCTCCATCCCATCACCACCACCACCACCACAATAATAAATTATTGGAAAAACCGCCAACCCCTAAACATTCGCGAACCCATCACCACCACCACAAAAATAACCCATCCAGCACCACCAACAATCGTTCAAACAATCGAAATTCCAAACAAGAAGTTGATACAACATCAACTAGTGATTGTTGTGATGCACCAAAAACAACCAAAAATCATCCTAATAATGATGATGATTCAACATCTGATTTGAGTTTGAATATTGAACATGGACGCAGTAGAAAAAAGCTATTTTCTAGGTTGAAAAGTTCATCAACATCCCGCTTAAATAATAATGTAAAAACAAGAAAATCTCCACAACATCCCCAACAACAGCAGCAACAACGTTCTTGTTCACCAGTTGAAAACTTACGTAGGCAATTACAAAAATTAGAGGATCTTGAGGATCAATTTCCACAACAATCAGATACATACCATTTACGATATCCATTTTCTGATGGACAAAAATTTGAGGGCAGTTCCGAATTAGAGTTTTTTCGTCACCGCATCCACTTGGAAAGAGATTCAATAAAGAGAGCTAAAGAGAGTTTACGTAGTCAGAAGATGTTATTTCAGCAAAGACAGAAGGAACTTAAATTAAAACATGGTACAATGGCAAGACATACTTTACAGCAACTTTGCCAGGTGCCAAAATCTTTTAATTTCATTAAACTAACAAAATCCTGCAAATTTATTTTCAGGAGCAAAAAGAATTAACAGACATGGAAGTGTCCCTTCATCGTACACGAAGTCTGTTGGGTGAAAAAGTGATCCGTTTACGCCATTTAGAACAGTCCCTCCAGAGAGCCAATGTGAACAACGATCAAATCAAACAAGAGGACACAACATTAAGTGATTTATCATCGCATAGTGCCAGTTCCGGTATAAGTAGCACCGAATTCGCAACAGCAGACGGTAATTTTGCCAAAACAACAGCATTACGTCATGATTTGCAAGAATCATCCGAAATTATACAAAGTTTAGAGAATTTAAATTCGGAAATACGAGAAATATGGGATGTTTTACGTACACAACAACAACAGTCAAATATGGCATCTGGTAATTTTTGATGATTTTAAATGATTTTTATTTTATTCTGTTACATTTTTGTTTAATTAGTGATGCCGCCACTACTGTATCCGGATTTAGGATGGCCAATATTGGCCAACACCGCTAACATGCCACCAGCTCCACCCTCAATACCCACCCTGGCCGATCGTCTACACAATTATCGACAACATGTCGCATTAGCTAATGCACAAAGTACTATTGTTACACATGCTGCTAATCAACAAGGTGCCACAACAACATTGGTGGAACGAACAAGGAATTTAAGGCATTGGTTGCGGCAAACCGGCGTTGATGTTAGCGGTAATGAAAACAGTACCCCACAAGCAACTTTATAAACTAAATGTTGAGATTAAGTATACGTATATAAACTAAAAACAAAATATATATACTATCTCTATTAAATGTTGAACATACTTATAGAAAAAAATTATTAAAAGTAAAACTTTTAAATATATCTGCCACCGGTTTCTCGGTAACACATCTAAAAATATTATAATAAATTTCTAAATACATTCCCTTGTATTGGCTGAATTCTTTTTAAAATATGATTATTTTAATCATAAAAAGAATACGGTTATATTATCGTCTTAAAAGACTTAACAATGTGCCCATTCATTACTTTATACTTATTTATTTTTGTGATAAAATATTGTATTATTCTCTTGTGATTGACTGATGAAAAATTCTGTTAATGTGATACTTGTATAATTAATTGTCCATGTGGCTTATATCACACAAAATATGTTTTCTATTTTTTAAAAAGAAATTAAAACTATTGAAATATTTTGCTTTACAAATATAGCAGTTATTTTCCTACTAAGTTATTAATGAAAAAACACTTTTTTCAAAGCTCAAATTATTCTCTAAAATGCATTCTGAAGTTATAAAAAAATTATTTCAGCAATTAGTACAAGTTACAACCTAGTGCCAATAAAATCTAGTTTACAATCAAATTAACCAAATTACTAAGAATAAATGTGACAGATAATGCACTCTTAGAAAAAATAAGTCTTATACTTTCTAGTCAAAGAAATTTTAGTAGTAGTATTTTACAATATTGGAACTTTTAAATTATACAATTCAACAAAGAGAACAAAAAAATAAAGAATTATATAGTTAAGGGTTGTTTCATTTAAAAAAAACCAATACTATTATTAAACTTTTTTACTTGTCTTATAAAATTACATTCTTACAACGTTAAGACACCACTCTTGAGTGCTTTACGTTCTTTAGCTTTAATTTGAGCCGCAATACGATCCAAATCACGTCTACCTTGTTGGGTCAATTTTCTGCCACCATCAGCTGATTTTTCAATTAATTTTAACTGTTCCAAACTTTGCAAGGCCTTGCGGGCAATACTGCCAGCTGATCGACAAAAATGGGATGGTTTTGTACCGTTACGTTTGCGTGTACCGAAGATTTTTGTCACAGAACCAACACCAATTGGTGAGCGGATGTAAATATGTCTTACAATTGCAGCACAACGGATGTAGTACCAGTCGGGATCGTATGGGGCCAGTTCTTTGGCACGGGAGGTCTTAACGATATCAACCCATTCTGGTACACGAAGTTTTCCACTTCTAAAAAACATAAAACATCATGTTAAAAATGTTTGAGGTTATGATAGAAATTGTTCTTACTTTTTAAGGAAGGAGGCGAATGCCTTTACAAATTTGTGTTGATCTACGTCTTTTAACGTTACTGAGGGCATTTTCTGCAAAAAATCAAGTTTTTTAATAAAAATTTAGCTGTAAAACGTCTTGTAAATTGATCAACATGTGCAAGTTGAAATTATTACACAAAATGTATATTTAAACACACAATAATTCTAGAAATGAACAACAAATTTTTAAAATTAGATAAAAATTTAATTAAGTACTTACTCGTATATAATTTACTTAATTTTTTTAATAAAAATCTTATATTTTAATACTAACCTATGTTGTCATACGGCGACAAACGGAAAAAGGAAGTACGGACATCTTGTTTCTTGTCGATAAGTTAGTACACATTATCAATTTCCTCAATATAGACAACTAACAATTCACCTAATTTTTTAAAAAGGGGAAATAATTAGGAAAAAGTAAAACAAAAAGTCCAAATTTATTCAATTTTATTTACAACAACTGATTCCGACTCTTTCTGTTCTAGTTTACGTTTCTTCTTTTTGTCTTTTTTCCATTTTTTCAACAATTTTTCCTCCTCTTCATCTGGATCTAAACCATCTAAAATCCACTGCTTTCTTTTATTAATTAATTTCTTTTCGTAAAAATCATTCTCATCTAATTTGATATAAGCTTCACTTTTAGTAACTGATATTTGAGTAAAAATTTTACCAACTTCACTATCTGTAACGTAAACTATAAAAACTACATATCAACAAAAAAATAATAAATTACCATTCAATTTAAATTCACCCAATTTTAAATTAATAAATTTCTCAATTGCTTGCAAAAGTTTAATATCATAAGGTGTAACTAAAGTTATTGTTTTACCACGTCGACCAGCTCTAGCTGTTCTACCCACTCTGTGAACATATTCCTTAGCTATTTTCGGCACACTGTGATTTATTACTAATTGTACTGTTGGAATATCAAGTCCTCGACTAGCAACATCAGTTGCTATTAACATTTTAACTGTATTACTTTTAAATTTTGACAAGGCAGCGAGTCTTTGTTGTTGTGGAATCATAGCATGCAGGGCAACATTTTCGAAACCAACTTCATTTAAAGTCATCGACAGTACTTGACAATTTTTGCAAGTATCCGTAAAAATCATAATATTTCCGTCACTGTTAGTATTCCTGAATGTTCTTATTACTTCAACTAAGTACGCATCTTTTACATCTTTTGGACAAAGCACATAAAATTGTTCCAGTTGTTCAACAGTTGCAGTTTCACTTGGAGCTTCATATAAAAACGTGTTTCTGCCAGTAACTTCTTTCAGTTTTTCCAATGTATCTGTTATAGTTGCTGAAAAGAATAAATTCTGTCTAGTTTTCGGTAAAGCTTGAAAAATTGTTTTAATCTGTTCATCAAAATGTCCTCCTAATAAGCGATCTGCTTCATCCAGCACCAAAAACTTTATCCGAGTCAAACTAAACGTATTACAACTCTCCAAATGGTCAGCTAATCGTCCAGGTGTTGCGACCACAATATGGGGCTTTCGCATCAATTCTTGGCCTTGTGTTATCATATCCATGCCGCCAACTATGACACAATGTCGTAAATTCATCGGTTTTCCAATAACAGAAAATTGATCAGCTATTTGATAGGCAAGTTCACGTGTTGGTGTTAAAATTAATGCAAATATCCCGTAAGGATCTTCACACAATCTTTGTATTATTGGTAAAGCAAACGCTAGTGTTTTGCCACTACCGGTTTTTGCAGCACCTATACAGTCTTTTCCTTCAAGAATAGCTGGGATGCAATTTTGTTGTATGGGTGTTAGATTTTTAACACCTTAAAAAGAACACCTACAATAAGTAATCACTTGATTGATAACACTAAACTTACCTATTAATCCACACTGCCTTATAATCCACGGATTTAGTTTCAAAGAAGTAAATGATTTGTCTACATTCGTAGTCATTTTACACAAAAATATTTTAAAAAACGATAATTGTTTATTTATGTACCAAAATTCTTAGGTTACAATCAACTTGACACATGGAATGGAACAGTTGTTTGGTGTTCCATTCGAACATTCGATCAAGAGAAAACTGATAACTGAAAACCGATAAGAATGGGTAGTCCACAAAAAAAATTGTTTTGTTAAAAATTTTTAAGGATGAATCACATTAACAGGACTATAGGAATTTTTATAATTAACAAAGTTTTATTAAAATAATACAGTGGAACTTTCCTAATTCGAATCTAAAAGAACGGGAAAAAAATTCCCGATATAGAAATTTCGAATTACAGATAAAATTCATCATAAATACGACAACAGTGATATTTGTGGAATAATTATATCGGATTTGCACTAAAATTTTAGATGAGAGAAATATGACACCGACCGGTATAAGTAAATAAGCAGTGATTTAAAACGATTATAAGATGACTTGAGATCACTTAAAAAAAATTGCAAAACAAAACTAACCTAAAATTGTTCTTTCAAATTTCCAAATGGATAAAGAAGACGAATTTTTGTACACATATTTCACCTATATCACACAATTATGCTTTGAAAAAGCAAAAGAACATCTAGTATTACTTTTATACTTAATTATAAATTATATTTCATTAAAAATATACTGCAGGATAAAGAACCAAAAACTCCAGTCACCCAATGGGCAATATTCATTAATTTTTTACATCAATTTGCTCTTAGTGAAAAGTCTTACCATGAAATTGGATTCTTACAGAATAAAAATAAAGGATTCCTACGAAAAGACGTATGCTTATACCTTAAAACAATTAAAAAGTGTTATTTAATTTGTTATTTTAGAATTCCCTTAAATCTGTTTACGAAAATATGCGTATCGATATAAAGAAAATCGAAGAAAATTGTAAACCTCCTGCACAAAACAATCGTTTACACAATTATTCTCAAAATATAGCCCAGTTTTTAAGTGCCCGCATTAATTTAATGGAACTGTAAATTTACAATACAATAACAATACAATTAATTACTTGCTTTCCTTTAAATATTATTTTTAGCTACGAAAAAATTTATTTAATGGGTGCAAATAAACAAATGAATTATAATGAAATTTCGAATCAAATTGAAAGTTTAATACAAACGCACTCTTTAGACTTTACAGACATAAGTTTAATATCTGTTAAGGCGATTTTTACATTGGAGTGTGAAATTTTACAACACCTATTCAAAGCTTTAATCGAATTACAACGATTACAGTTTCTACCATCATTAGCATTAATTCATGGAGCCCATGCTAGATTAACTGCATGGGAAGGCGCAATACAGAGCAAAGAAGTAAAAACATTTTTAGGTTTAAACATTTTTCTATTACTGAAATGTATTTCAGACGTGGAAGTTGGGTATTTTCAAAAATAGTCCTTTACCGGTTCTCATACAGTGGTTACAAAAGTTTAAGGGAACTGTTTTAAGCAAATTTAGTTTGTATTTTCATGATAATTTAGCGCAACAGACCGCACCATCAGAAATGAGACAATTATGTTCAAAACTTTATCACGATCATTACCAAAAGTATTAAATTTGTTTAATTTATAAGTCTATATTAATTTATAATGAGTATTTTTTATAGAATCGTAAGTTTTCAAAGGAAATACGATGCTTCTTATATAATTCTACTCTCTGACAAAGAAGTTAGCAATGAGATTAATACTATGGACTACGATAGTTTTCCTATAATAGTCTCTTATCCTCCTGTAAGTCCTAACTAACATTTATACATTTACTTAACAGTAAATTCGTATGATTTTTAGCGAAGTCCCCCACAACTTGAAAGTATCCTTAAAATGATTCAAGAAACTTCCAACGATTTAACAGACATTGAAAAAATTATTTACAAGTTCAGTTCACAGGTAATGTGTATTTAAACATAAAAACACATTTAACTTTATGTATTTTTTTACAGACACAGTGTACTTACATTCTATCAACTGTTGAACCAAATATTTACGTTGTTATTCTATTTGAAAATAAAAAATCAGAAAGAGATTCCTACATTAGTAATTTTGTAAATGATTTATGTTCCAATTTACGTTGTATGAAAATATTTGTAAGCTTAAAAAATTCCAGCAAGTAAATTTCAACTGAATTTTGTATAAATAAATAAATATTATAATGTAAATATAATAATAAAAAGAATTTACCTTTAATAAGTTGGCGTAGGATTTTTAAATAGTAACCAAATATTGTTGATTCCATTAATTAATATATAAAAATCTAAAGTGCTTTGTAATATCTTAAAAACAAATGAACAAAATCAAAAAACTGTACAATTTAATAAATTTGTCAAAATGTTTCTTAAAATGCGGAAAATACTTAAATTTAATTCAGTACCCAACAAATTATTCTGTACTGAAGCTAAAACAGTGATACCTTCTTTGGTTCCATCCACCCCAACTAAAAAAATATCGATTCCACTTTCAGGTAATATTTAAAATCTTCCAGACAATAAGTTTCCACAAATATCAATAAAATTTTCAGATATAGATAAAAAGCAGGTTGATAAAATTGAAATATCACCAACAATTACCGATATTTCAGCGGTACAAAGTACTGACATCCCAAAAACCGAAATTATTGACCGAAAAAAAGTTATTCCCTTTGATGAAATCCCAAGTCCGAAAATTTTACGCTATATGTCGGATATATGGCGTTTTTTACCGACTGTTGGAACACATTTAACTGCAAATACTGTACAACAGTTACTGGGAGCCGGAAAATTATTCGGTTAATTAAATATTATGTATATAACCAGTTATGTAACCAAATTTACTTATATTAGGAAGTCAAATGGGCTGGTTGGGGGGAGATTGGTTGTACCGCAAACTACTATACACTTACGGCCCCATTGTTCGCCTTCATGGTCCATTTGGTGGAAATGTAATCATTTTAAGTCGTCCCGAACACGTTGAAACTCTATTTAAAAATGAAGGGCCTTATCCAATCCGCTCAACATTGGATTGCATTGAACACTATCGTTTAAAATACCGGCAATTTCCCCGTTCTGGACCGTTTACAATGTACGGCCCGGAATGGGAACAACTTCGTACTAGCATTGAAGGTCCATTAAATACGTCTTTATTAAAATATGAAGACGCTGTCAATAAAAATTGCGGTGATTTTCTAATACGATTAGCCGGAATTCGTAACAGACAAGATGAAGTATCGCAAAGTTTCACCAATGAACTGTACAAATGGAGTTTGGAATGTTTATGCATGATTATATTCGAGAAAAAGTTGGGCTTTTTGGATCCGTGCGGGGTGAGCCCCAGCTCAGATCCTGGACGGCTATTGCATAGATTTTTTCAAGCGACAGCAGCTGTTAGGAAGCTAGAATACGGTAAATATTACATCAAAAACGAATTCTAATTTAATCGATCGTGGACTTTTTCCATTTAAACAGGTCCACACTTGTACAAACTGTTCAATTCTTTCGGTTGGAAAAATTTGAGAAAAAGTACTGACGTTATTGACCAAATCTTAAATAAATACATCGATCGCGCACGTGATTCGTTAGAAAATCGCAAAACTGACTTAAAATTAGCAACAGATCTAACTTTATTAGAAAATTTACTAGCTAAAGATCGTCTGGAAGTTTCCGATATACAAACACTCTTCATGGATATGATGTTGATTGGTGTAAATGCTGTAACATTTACAATTTCCTATTTACTTTACTATTTAGGTAAAATGCCAAGATGTCAAATAAAACTGTATAAAGAAATCGAATCGCAAAAGACGTTAAATATGGCTACATTTGCCGAAATGCCATATTTACAAGCTTGTATTAAAGAATGTTTACGTTTAAAACCGCCGATGCCGTTATTAAGTCGTATACTAAATAATGATGTTATTATAAATAATTATCACATACCGAGAGATACTTTTGTACTGATTGCAACGCATTTAATTAGTTTAAACGAGGAATATTTTGAGGATGCGGACAAATTTAAACCGGAACGTTGGTTAAACGATGAAATGGAATCAATGGAAAAGCAATTGTATATTTCAATACCATACGGTTACGGACTAAAAGCATGTTTCGGCAAACAAATGGCCCAAATGCAAATTTCCTACTTGTTGGTAAAAATTTTGCAACGTTTTCGTGTAGAATACCATTATGGGCCAATTGAATCGTCATTTGACAAGTTTTTGTCGCCCCAAAAACGCCCTTTTAGGTTTACTTTTATTGATCGCTATTAAATATTAACTGATTATTTAAGGAGTTTTGTAATTGTTTAAAAGTTTAAATAAAATAATGACTAATTGAAAGCCATCTTTTTATTAACAATTTTTTTTGTCAGACAGGAAACTTTTTTGTTCTCTCATATGTATAATAATTTAGCAATACATTTCTAAATAAGCAATAAATTATTTCTATTTCTTTTGTTTTCTTGATTTCCATTTTATTTAATATAAAACACCAAAAAACAGCTAACGTAACTTAAATTTACACAATAATTCTTTTTATTTATTTATTAACAATAATAATGATAAAGTTACGTCAACTTGGTTTTTTAAATGCAAAACTGAACACAGCAAAGTCTGGTGAAATAACATGTTTTCTCATTTTTTTTTTTAATTCTTTCATTCTTAGTATAAATATAATGTTTATAAACATACACTTTGTATCTATATAGTAAAATAAAATAGACGGGCTTTTGAAGCCGAATGAATAAATTTTATAAAATATGCTAAAACATTAAACAAATGTAGGTACCCAAAATTTACAAAATTGTGCATAATATTAAATTCCTGTCTCTAAGAAAAAAATTACACCCATTACATATTATAACTATAAAAATAATATTCATCTTAAAACTAGAACAAATTAAAATGATTTAAAATCAATTAACAATTTCAAAAATTCAATTTTATACATATTGAAATACATTCCATACGAAAACAAACACATTTTGAGATAGTGTAGTTAAAATATTTTAAACAAATGTGTTTGAATGAAAAAAAATACGCAATTAAAAAAAAACAGAAATTCAATAAAGAGATTCAAAATAAACGTGGCGTATGCAACCCACTAGTTTGATAATCCAGTTCTGGATTATGGCATGTGCCTGGTGGGCCCCAATCATATAAACCCTGTGAATTGGCAAGTCTGTGTGTTAACCGATGTGCAATTGAAAAACCACCACTACCCTCTAACTGTGTTAAAACGATTATTACTTGTCGTGTCAACGGTGGTACAGAATCGACTGTTTTTAATGTGCCACGTGTCGATACAACATTATAACTTTCTTGACAATCACATTTAACGTGTATCCATTTATTTTCATGGCGATTTTCTACCATCACCACTAAACCAGCCCAGCCTTTTGTTAAATAATATGCTGTCATACCTTCACGGCCCTCATGTCGCTGGCCACGTGACAATGTTAACGAAATTATTGCATCGGCCAATATGAAATCGGGCGGTTGTAATTGTTCTGCTAGAAGTTTTTTCGAACTGTGTATCGCTAAGACGTATCTACAGTTATATATATGATGGATTAGTCGAGCATGTGTCAAATTGTGAAATTATTTAAGCAGTTAATAAAATAATTAGCGACAAACCAACTAACAAAGCTTAATTTGCGAAAAATCAAATACTAAAATTAAATCACTAACCTTGGATATTGCGAAGGATCCTCCAACCCGGTATGCCAATGATTGAATGCCAATGGCACAACAACATATTCTCCAGCCTCTAACATTTTATTGCATCCAACAAATCCTCGAACTTGTCTTTTACTATGTTCTACCAGCGAACCGATAGTTGTTCCATTTCTGGCTTTAAATAATACTACACACAAATCTAACTGCGAACGTTGCGACTTTTCCGACTTTCGTTGTCCTTCCTAAATAAAAACAAAGACAATAGTACGTTTCACTAATAAATCATACAACTTACTTGAAATAATGTAAAGTCAACCTCAGTTGGTTCAAGTACAGTTAATAATATACTGCTCAAATGTTTTTGACTTGCTAACGGTGGCAATGTACCAGACAAACGAACTTCATCCCAACCATTACGCGCCTTACATATATCAATACAATCGAAATATTTTAAAACATCACCAAACGATATCCAAAATGTGCCATCTTGGGCACAACCATCTGGCATTAGTTCACTACGTAAACGGCGTGTCCATAAATCAGAATCATCTGACCAATCACCCTTCCACACGAAATGGCCTAAAGTGACAATAATTAATAATTTATTGAGTATATTTTCATTTTTTTACAGAAAAATAAAAATTCAAGCAATTTATCAAATAAATTAACAGTTCATTACCAATAAATTAAAAAAACAAATTTCTCATGCATAAACATTGTTCTTTTAACTGCACGTACCCCATGGATTTCTCAATTTCAATAGTCTATGTCCTTCTACATCTCTTACATCTAACAAAGAATAAGCATGTCGCGGTCTTAAGCCCTTTGTATGATATTCAACCTCATCCACTTTCATATTTCCACCTCCACATGAGGCTCCCATTAAAAATAATGCTTGTCTGGACGATAAAAGCCTAAACAACCAATTTTAACACAAAAACATAACTTATTACTCTGTAAAACTACATACTGAGCCCAAATTAAATCAGTATCTAGTTCTTCTTCAGCTGGTGCTGGCATTGAACTGGCTTGTAGTGGTATTGATTCGCAAGGAGCCCCTGTTAGCGTTGCCAAACCTTCAATTGCTCTACCAGAAACCAGAGCTTCGTAACAGCCATGTATTTTGGCAACCGCTTTTTCAATTAGCGGCACCCAAAGTTGTTTTCGTTTCGCCTACACGGACAATTCCAAAATCATACACAATAATTTCATTTAATATGGAAAGAAAATACCTGAGAATAGAACAAGTGCCCTTTTTTATCGCATGGAAAATAATCATCAACTAAAGCCGTAATCCAATGTCCATCTTTACATAATCTTACTTGATAAACGCCTTGATGGCAAAAATCTCTAGTAATTAAAACGGCGCGTACAAGATCCTCGCGTTCGGCTAACACAGCTAAGGCACTCAATAGCCAGCAATTGCCTAAAACACCCTGTGATATATCAGAGGGCTGTGGTGTACGAAATACGGCCCACGATAAGTCTTCATCCTCGTCGACGATAATGTCTTTTAAACGGCGCCATTTCACTGTGTGCGTATCTTTCACTTCGGCCGGATTATAATACAAACTTGTCGGCGATGGTGGAAATGTTTCATCAACGTAACTTTGTTTCTTCAATTTACAATACCGCACAATATAATTCCAATGTTTATTAGATAATTCTTCTTGTGTTAAACGTTGCGGTTGTTCTGGTGGTGCTGAACGAACATTTTCACGTAATCTCTGGCACATATCACAGATTATTTGCGTTTTATTATTTTCAAATGTACAAAATACACATTGCCAAGGTTTTATTGGTAACATGGGTATATCATCTATAAAACGTTATTCACATTTATAAATACTTGAACAACAAATAAATATTTAAATACTCACTTTGCTCGACTTCAGAAATCAATTGAAAACGATTCGGACTAATTTTTGAATTGACTTTCTGTTGCTGTTGATGATTTGATTTATGTGAACTTTTACTACTACTATTACTAGTATGTTTTCTTGAGCTCTGATGATGATGCCTTGGCGATGGACTTCTAGTTTGCGCTGTTGTTGTCGTCGATGGTACATCTAATACAATTTTTTCAGTCTTACATGCTTTACAATAGATCACATTTAATGGATTTTTTAATGTGCATTTTGAACACGACCAGAATTCACCCTTCCTCAATGTCATGTCGTTTGTTATTGATAATGAACGTAATTTTGAACCACAGCATACTTCACATATCAACGATCGGCCACTGTTTACCAGAGTACATTTCTTGCACGTCCATTTCTGTTCATCCGGACTATCTTCGCCTGGTAAAAGTTGAAAATCATCGTCTAAATCCTGATCGAGCGTTGCTATTGGAACTTGCGGTTCGCCAGAATCGTTCCACAAAGATCTGTTAACAAAATATTTAAAACTAACAATTATTATGCATTTTTATTTTCTCATACACATAGAAAGTCATTGTTTATCTACTATAAAAAGCACACGGATAAAATGAGCTCTGCTCATGTTATAAATAAATTATTGTAATACTTTTGATATCAGTAAAATAGATAACATCTGTGAATATTAACTTATAAATGTAGAACGAATTAATATTAAACCTTGAAATATTTGTTTTTGCGTTGTTTCAGTTGAAAAAAAAGTTTCATAACATAAATTTTTAAACTTACAGGGGTGCGGGTCCTGTTGAGCTTCGATCCTCCGTCACTGTAATAGTACACGGTTGATTAATGGATGGTTGTGTCCTATAACGTTTACAAATATCACATTTTTCTGCACTAATGGCATTATATGCAAATGAACACTGTCGACACGTCCATCGTCTTTCATTTATTGACCAACTATTCGGTAACGGATTACTATAATTTAATGATTTCATTCTAAAATAATCATTTTATAATAAGAGATATGCTATATAATAATAAATTTGCATACACATCTGAATGTCGATCAATATCGGCAACTTTTTTATTAACATCCATTGTACAATTTTCATAAACATGACTTTTATCTTTGTCATCTGGTCCACTAATACCAATATACGTATAAACAGTATTATAAACACCACCTTCGCTAATATCACTGGTACTTCGATTCAAATTTTTACTACTAAAACTACAATTTAAACGATCATACATCGACTGGGAATGTTGTTGTTGAGATTGTTGTTGGCTTGCTTGTATATCAGTCATTGAAGTACTGGATTTCGGAAATGCCATCGTTGGATGTTGTAATAATAAATCACTACGTTCTAAACTTCTACGATTCACATTTGGTATATGATTGAGGTGAGAGACAGAAGAGCCTGTTGCTGTAGATAATTCACTAAACGACCTACGGTAAATTGGTTTCGAATAACTTTGTGTCGGATTACGTAATGCTTCATTATCCGCCCAATTATCAACCTGGAAATACAGACAAGTTAAAGAATCTCTTCAGAAATGTTAAATTTACAAATGTACATGATTTGCATTTGAATTACATCTTACAGAAATCTGTAATTTGGAATAAAATCAGAAAATATTAATGATAAGATAAATCGTTGTTGTTATGACTCACAATTATAAATACTTATAATTAACTATAAATAACAGAAAATTACTTTTGTCTACATTTTTAGATAATAAAATAAAAAATATAATACTTAAGTAAACGTTGAGGTTGAGATTGAGGTTAAATTCTTTTTTAAACGAAAAATTTCATGATTTTGTATGACTCTTACCGTTTTTCTTCCTTAATATAACACATACATTACAAATCTAAATAAATCAATGTTTCTATTTAAAAAATCCATGAGTTTAATTAAGGTTTCAATAATATAATTAAAGTTAAGTAAACAAAATTAATATTGTCGATAAGGTAGAAATCTGCTAATGACTTAATAATTTGTTTTTAAATTTGAAATTCATTACTTACTTTTATAAAAACGCTAGGACTAATATTACTATTTAAATCAGGTGAATATGGTGTTTCGCACGCTTCACAGACAACAAAATTAGCACTATTTAATAATGTACACCGTTTACATGTCCAGGTACCATTTGGTAAACCACTTTTAACTGTCCACAAATAATTACTAGACGATTCATTAATTCCACTAGCCGTTGTACGTATATTTTTTGGTCGTTCACCATCAATTTGTGAAGCTGTTGGTGCTATTGAACAACTATAACTTTTTATATTTGCCAATGTTAATAAATTAGTTGATTTCTTTTGGCATTTACAACGTTCATAATTTAATATATCGTAATTACGATAATTTGGTGGTTCCAATGAAGATAATGAACAATATTTACATGGTGAATCAGTAATATCCATCATTTTAACTTCATTAAAACATTGAATACATTCAGTTGTTGATGTACTAACAAATTCTAGGCCACATTTTATACATTTGTAATAATAATTTATATTTATTAAACTTTGGGTACGTTTTAGTTTATTTTTTCGATCGTTACTTTCATGGACAACAATTTCTTCTTTGTTATTATTTCGTTGTTGCAATACGAGTAATGTATAAATTGTATTTTTAATCAATTCAGAGCAATTACGATTTTCTGATCTAAAACAATAAATGTATATTACATATTTAAATATTACTATTATTGATCTATTTCTAGACAATGAAGGACACTTTTTTATATATAGTTTACCTGTTAATTGATTGTTCAGTTATTGTTGATTTCAATCTTTTTATTACAGTACAATTTTTACTTGTAGCGAAACTATTTATTTCATCCGATTTTATTTTTCTATTTAATTCGTCTTTGTTGTGATATATTTGTCTACTGGTACCACATCTAATACATTTTAATTGTTCTGTTGGATTTATTAGACTACAATTATTACAATGCCATTGTAAAACTGAGGCAATTGCACCCATATTTCTTTAATTTGTTGTACATGGCGTATTAAAAAACCCATATAGATGATAATGGAAATTAATAATATAAAATTACTTAAGTGTAAACTAAGTTAAAAGGAACAAACAGCTGATATTTGATGTTAATTTTGAAAATAGACAGACATATTGAATCGTGCGCCCTAATAATAGTGCCTTTTTGTTCATGCGTTCATTTTAAGATTTTCAGTCAATAAAATTTGATTGTATTGTTGGTTGCCCAACTATTTTACAAAAAAATTTGTTTAATAGTTTTAAATTATTATTGATACACTAATATTCATAATATTAAATTATAATTTATAATTATATTTTATGATTTTGCTTTTAACTTTTTATTAAACAAAATTTAATCAATTATTATAAATTTTCTAGTATGACGTCTGGTTGGTTGTATATGCCACAGTAAATAAATTATACGTTATGAAAAGTTCATAAAATTTAAATCCGAATAAAACTCATAAGAAATTTTATGCTTAGATATAGATTTATTTTTCCCACATGAACAATATTACAGTTGTTTTACTGTTATTATTTCGGTATAATTACAAATGTTCCCAAAAATACATAACACATTTTCTTACATTTGAAAGTCCTTAATAATTTATAACACTGGTTTTGCTTAAATTTACAGTACATTGTTTAAGATATTATATAATATATGTATATCACTTACTTAACAATAAATTTTAAATAAATTTGAAATTGTTTTACTTTTTTCTAGCAGAAAAATATAGAACATAATAACTAAAAACAAATTTAAAAAAAGAATTGTTGGAAATAAATTTATTTGTTAGCCAATTGTTGATCAACACTTCGTTTACCCCAAATTCCCTTCAAATTCGACCAGGCTGGATCACGTTTGCCCCATTCACCTAGCAAAACAGATTATATCATTAAATTAATACAACTGATTGTAGGAAATTGGCCTATTATTACCTCGAAAACGGGTCCATTGGTTGGCTCTTTTGCCCCATGCGCCCCTTAAAGCGTCCGACTTCCAAGCACGTTTTTCCGGTTCAAAATCCTGTTCATATGGTTCATAGTCGAAATAGCGTGGTTCATTTTGTTGTTGTTCGTTTTGTTGTTCTAGTAATGATGCATAATGTTGCAAATTGTAGTCGTCATCAACAGCGAACCGTTTACCCCAACCGCTCTGAAAAAATAATGAGTACGATAACATTTTTGTAAAGTTTGTAAATATGTAGTGGTTTCATGTTTACGAAACAACATTACGTCTATTTGCTTATCAAATTTTGCTTACTTGTAAATTTTGCCAAGCTCTTTTATCAATTGGTTGCGAATAGTAATTCACTTGGTCGCCCCACAATGGCGTATTGGATCGTTTAACGCCCCATCCACCATGCAAATTATTCCATCCACCTCTTTTTCCCCACATTTTCAGATGGCCTTTCCATTCCCTCTTTGATAACTCGTCATCTAACTGTTTAAAAATAATTTCTAATGAATAACAAATGAAATATACAATTAAAATATGTAAATCAATTGTCAAAACTAATAAATGTATCTGTTCGATTTGTGTGGGTATAAACAAAATAAATTGAAATTTTAGTTTTACATTACTGTGTAAATTGCATTTTCACCAAACACAATGTTTGGAAAAGTTCGTTAAGTGGATTTTACCTGTGGATTGTCATCGGAGGATTTGCTTAACAGCAACTCATCAGCCAAAACCACAATACTTGCTTGCAAGAAGCAAGCTAAAAGTGCTGCCCAAAGCAGTTTTCCTGCTGAAATTGACGATACATAGCGCATTATTGCTAAAAACAAGATATATTAATTAATTTCCATCAAAACAACTTTCTTACACAACAAATTAAATATATTATACATATTAAGATTAATTGCGATCGTTCTTTTATTAAAAACCAGCTTTATCTAACTGCACTTTTAATTATTTTTATGGACTTTATTGCCGCAATAAAGGCGTTCTTTTGTAATAACAATTAAATACATATAATTTTAATTAATAATTTTTATACAAAGTTTAAAAATTTAAAAACATCGCACAAGTTGTAAAAACGATGCAATTTAGTTTTTGATTATTTTCATACGTTTGCAAATATTTTTTTAAACAATTATGTAAATCTATTTGCTGAAACGAGATTTTTCCGGTGGCGTCGGACTGAATTTATGCTAACTGAATAACGGTTTCAATTTACACAGAAACTTAATTGGTTCTGATGTTGGTGATAATTTTAATATTTGACTAGAAAACCGTTTTGCCCACATCTTATTTAATTCGTTAGGAAAAGTGTAACTGAAAAAGTTCCTTTACATCATTTAGATTGCACACAAAATGATTAAAAAACTTCTATTTGGTATTGTTTCAAAATTTATCTCTGTGTGTAGGAGTTGGAAAAAACAATAAAACTTTTAAATAATGCATGCAAAATTTATTTGGATAAAAATGTTTTGTAGAATTAAATTTCTATGCAGATTTTTCTATATATAAAAATTAATTTTTAGGTAAACGGTTTAATGAATTTCCATTCTTGAATTGAGTAGCTTGTTAATTTGATAAAAATGGTAATATGTTTGCTTTACGTGGATATTAAAAAATATTTTTCACTTGCTGAAAAAACATTTTTGTACAGTTTACACTAATAGTCGTTTCCTTTTCTTCTTATTTTGCTCACCATTAGGTTCTTTTGTAATTAATAGCACCCGTTTCCTTTTTCTAACAACAAAATTAAATCGCATTTCCGCATTTTATCTTCATTCCGCTATCTTAATCCGTTGTTCATCGACTTATAATCAAACTTCAAACAAACTGTAGACACCTATTTGATTTTTTCAGTCTTTAATTAAATGAATTAGTAAGAAAGTTAAAAGACATTAAAATTGTTCAGAACAACGTTTATACTCTGAAAGTTTTACAAACTCGCATATTTTTTGTTTTGTCGTAAATTAATAAGGTTTAATTATTAATAATAATATTGAAATAAACGTTTTGGAAATGATAATTTTTTCCATTTGTAAAGTTGAATAGGAAAATGTGTATTTTAGGTAGCGTATTGAAGCAAATAAATCCTGTTACACGAACAAACAATCAACACACATTGAGATTCGATTCGGATACATGCCGAAAATGGGAACAATTTAGACTTAGAGGATGGATTGATTAAACAACAGTACAACTCAAGCTAGAAATTGAAATTGGAATTTAAAATTGGGTCTGAAATGTTACATGGGGGAGGAAATCATACACACTTGTTGCGAAATCGTCAGCCATCAAAAGAAGATAAATCTATTATTCGATTTCCGGCAATGTTGCTCGATTATTTTGTTAGCATATAGAAGTCTTTAAGTGGCAAAAATGCACCACCCCCGACTTATAAACTAAGCAAAAAATGTAAACTCTTCAAAGCCAGATGTCTGAATTACTCGCGATTAAATCTACCCCTCTTTTTATACGATTATAATTCTTTATTATTCTACGAGCTTTTTAAAAACGGCAAAATATACTAGTTGTTGGCAATTTTTCTTCCTGGAAACTCCTTGGAAAAAGTTTTAACAGAACAAAGTTGGAATTTACTTGAAAATAAACGTTTATTAAGTTGTTGTAAACTATATACGTTTATAGAATGGAATTGTTTGTAAGTTTACAATTATTGATAAAGGTTTCCAACATAAATATCTTGAATAATTTAATTTGAATATACAGACGTTTTCTTTGTGTCAAATTTGGAAAAAAGACTGCACATTATGACACGAAACGAATATGATACAGAAAGAAAACGTACGAATTGTGGTCGTAAAAAAAAGATATAATATTCTATGTCACAATTTTTTTATTGTGTACTAAACAAAGATAATTTTAATGGAATTCTGTAATAATTTTATTTGACATGTTTTACATTTAAAACACCTTGTTTTATTAAAGATATAAATTCTATTTCTTACACACAAATCATAATTAAATCGTTTGGATAATAATCCATTTTCTTATATTATAAAATATCGTAAGAACTCTTTCTTTTGGTGGTTGATTTTCTGTATGAGTGCAGATTGTTAAGCAGACAAACAGTAAGCAGATGACAGGTTATTAAAAAAAATGTAATTACACATAAAACAAATGTTTAATTCAACAAAGTACTTCTTTCTGACCCGTTTTTCCGTTAAACATACAACTTCATTTATTCAAAAGCATTATAATATATAATATTTTCTGCGACTTCTTTTTCTAAAACACTTTCAACTAATAATTTCGCAACGTTCTAATTTTCCAAATGAAATTTTTATCTGTGACAACATTTCTTTTTTAAAAATTAATATATTTCGCACAAACAAATCCATTCCTTGAAAGAAATTGAATAAATAAGGGTTCGATTTGAATTATGTAAAAGATGCGATTTTTGTTTAAATTTCAAATATCGAAAACATATTTTTGGGTCAAATTTGCTTTTGAAATACAACAGCAAATGTGTTGTTGAAGGCAAAAAATGCCACAGTCATAAATTTCGCCCATAAATACTATTCAGTGGTGGAATGCTCGTTCAACACACCCCCTGTCGAATAATGCCCCATTTTGTAGCGTGAAATAGGTGCCCATTTAGCCACTGAAAACCACTCTTTCAGCTGGATGCCGAAATTATTGGCATTGAACTCTAAAAGGCCCCATCGACAGATTAAATACATAATATAAAATAAAAGAACTTGAGGGAAATCAAGTAATATCGGAAAACAACCCCCAGCACGACCTGCATCAACACAACAACGTTGTGCTATTATCGTGAACAGCGTTTGTTGTGTCATTTTGACACCACCTATAGTCCCACACACTAACGCCCGTCATAATAATAATATAATGAAGAAAAATATGTGTGACGGTTGGAAAAACTGTTAGCAATAATAAAGTTTGAATGTGTGAAAATGTGGCTTTTAAACGTGAAATGAAAAATTCTTATTACTGTCATTTTTAAGCGGACATGAAACGGAAATGTTTCCAGACAAAAATAAACAAGATTAAGACAATACGTAAGGAAAAAATTTCAAATAATTGTGAAAAATTTCATGAGCTTTTTGTAGAAATATGAAAACATACAAATAGAATGCGCTGGAAAGGAAAAATTACTTAAAAAATTTCTCTTAATTAGTATTTATGATGAATGAACAGCCAACGATCTTTTTTCTTTAAACATCTTGCTGTGTGAAAAGAAAAACGGGGCTAATTAAAAAATTGTAAGTATATAATAATATTAATTGGGTGGCAAGAGAGGCAAGATTTGTTCATTAAATAGAATTATGATACTTTGTGATACTTTTTTCACAATGAAAATTAATCATTTTAAAAAAAATTTAATTAAACAACCACTAAAAATTGAATATTATTTCGACAAATTTATAGATAATTTACAGGATATGTAGTTTTTAATTAAATTTTCACAAAATTTCTATCAAAATATAATAAAAGATGAATTGATTTATTATTATTTTAATCATACCGGAAAATAATGTGTTAACCCTCTTTTATGTGGATTATAATAAAACTAATATACCTACACAGTAAATATTGGTGCTTAATTTTCTAAAATTGTATCATAATTAAATTTTATATTAATTACTGTTTGATTTCAAGTAGTTTCAACAGATAGTTTATGTATTTTCTCAAATGGTTTTTCAAATAACAAACTTTTCTCGCTTTAATTTTTTAACTCACGTCAAATAGACTCGTTTTTCACAGTTTTTTTTCGTCCAAACCAACCCCATATGCACATTCGTTTACTTCAAACACTGACAAAAAATGAATCCTCTTCCAACTTTGAAAATAAACAATTATGCATCAAGTATGCAAAAGCACCAAGAATCGTTATAAAATCAATCTAATTTCCATTTAATAAATTACCCGTATTAAATTCAGTTTAAAAGCTCTATATTTTTAGGAAATATAGATTGAAATTAACATATTTTACCAATTTTACAGCTCATTATAGGATACTTAACTCGTTTTTCCACTACATTACTGCAAAAATTTACATAAATCATTTAACCCGTATCTTAATTCAATTCGCACAATACATTTCATTATGAAATTGTGTCGATCGAAATAGAGCAGACGTAACTCGTTAAAAAGCCATCATCATCATCATCATCTTAGGTCCCAACTTCTAATTATGATGATGAGGATGTATGTAAATAAATGTTGTCGCCACTAGGACATTTTATTATCAGATTTTATTCGTTTGAAATAAATACCGCACATTTTCACGCCTAAAAACGAACATTGTTCCAAATTCTGTGATTTAAATTTATAGATACTTTTATGTAGACACCTTGTAAATTGTATTAACAATTGTGTGAAAAGTTAATATAATAGTAACATGTTTAAATAAACAATCATAATACTTTTTGGTATGGGTGTGATAAGAGAAAATCGATTTTAAAATGGGGTTGAACATATTACATATATATTTTATCACGAATTGTTAACAATAAAAGTCCTTTTTTCAATTTAACGAAATTGAACTATTTAGAAATGTTTTTTTACGAAAAACGGTTAACAATTAGATAAGAAACATATTTTTCGTGTGTAACTCGAAAAGTTTATTGTATTCTAAAATACACACGGTAATCCATCATCAAAATCGGTTCAATATGACGGAATATTATTAACAAGTGATTGATATTCGAGAATAGTAAAAAATTTCCTAATTAATAATGGTGTTACGATTTAAACCGTAATATTTAAATTTTTTTAATTCATGTATAAATGCACCCAATTCCTTACTTTTTCATTCAAAAAGAAAAGTTTTTGCATGAAAATTTATTGGAATGAATAAGTCATTGAAATTTTAAACTTTGTTCTTTCCCGTCATTTTTTTATGTAATATTTAGTAGCATTTATTTATAACATTAAATAGACATTTTGACGTCATTTTGAATTTTATATTGCATTTTGCAAATAATGTACTGTAATAAGTCACTATTGATTTATTTTAGTCTATAATTTAATTTAATTTCCAAGAACTTATTTGTGCCTACAGTAAAATCGATAAGAATAAAATATTTAAAATTGAAAATTTCATAAACCGTGCAGGTCCAATTCCTAATTCCTTATTTGTGCTTACAATAATTAAAATATACCTAACAGGTCTAAATTATTTGAAGGTGTGTAACAGGTTGTGGGAAATAGCATGAAAATTTCATTAAACTGAAATCAACTGTTTGAAACATTCAATTTTAAAGTACAAAGTTTAAAACAGTACGAAATATTAAATCTTATTTCGTTTTTCGATATTTCATTCAAAAAATGTATATGTATATAGTATTTTAAACCCTCTTATGTGTATAGAGAGTATGTTTTTTCAAGGATTTGGATTGAATGACGGCAATAAAAAGCAACAAGCTGGAAGGCTGTCGTTCAATATCTATACATATAGAGGAAAAATAGAGGGTTAAAAGGGAAGAGATGGAATCATATATGGCTAAGGGCTAGTTTTTGGTACGCATTGGCAACCCACATTCGTATTACCGAAAAAGCTATCATTCCAGCCAAAAATAATTCATAATAAAAAAAATGTATTATTATTAACACAAATTTTGTATGCACACGTGTGTGGGCCAATAAGTTAAATAGAATATTTGCATTTTGCATACCTTTCAACACAAAACCCCACTAATTAAACTTTTAATTGGGCTCCAAATATAACCACCAATGTGTTGTCTTCTTGTTTATATGTTTGCTTATATTCGTACAAAACTTTCCGGAAAACTTGATTGGGGTGGAGACATGCAAATTTGCAACAATCATAAATAAAACGTGTGCCACATCAGAAAAATTCAATGCGAATAAAGAATGGCAATTTGTTTTCAAAATTGTTTTTCTATTCTAAATACACAACATGTGGTAAGATTTATTAGTTATTAAATCGTATTGATAACTAGAAGACTTTTATCATCTACTCGTATGTTTTAATTAAATTATCGTTTATAATGTCATTTGGTTAAACTTTTAAAATGATATCATGTATATAAAAGATTTTTATACAATAGAAAAACTTGAAATATGTCCATCATATGTTTTTCATGTTGTGATTTTCCACATGAAAATATGACAGCTAGAAGTCTTTTAAAACATTGCTGAAAGATTTTACTTTTGATAGCTGTGGATGGAATCAGTTTTAATATAAAGTATTTTACATCAAAGAAAAATCCCGAGTGACGGAGTGACCATTATTTGGAAAACTCTACCAAGGTAATAATTTAAAGTACCCCATTGTGATTATCAATTTAATTGAAATTAATTAATAATTTAATAGTGTTGGCATCTTCTTACAGAGATTTCGTATTTGTTTAATTTGTTCCATATTAGGTTTTGTTAATTTTATAATGGATGTGGCAATCTTAAAAAATAAAAACATGCATGACGATAAGTCACTTGGGTTCTTTTCATAGGAAAAATACTATAGTTTCTAACACAGTTTTTATTTATATAATTAAAACAAACTGGAAACTGGTTTATATAACCTATTTTTTATTTCTGAATAAAAACCGGTCTAGTTTTCGACGCAGTTTTGTTTATAAATAAAAAAACTGGTCTCCGACATCATTTTCATTTATAAATAAAAATCGGTCTGTCCATATTGTACATACATATATGAATCATAAATTAAATTAACTTGATTAACTTGATATTCTTTATTTGTTCATTAGCAAAATTATTTTTCATATACTCGTATTATACTACGAGTATGTCTGATTGTAAATAGTTATTAACTTATTAAATAATATCTTGTAGTTTGTACTGACATTCACTGTAAAAATTTTCTATAGAAAAATACGTTCTTTCAACCATTTTACTTGACATAAATTACAAGTAAATTAAATATTGGAAAATCACAATTTAAGGATTACCCACTCATTGAGAAAACATCGTAAAATTTTCTAATTCCCTTGTGTAAACAGTTTAAACTGCATATTTTAGGAACGGTGGATAAAGAAAGCTAATAAATTTATTTTTTCTTCTTTATGTATAAAGTATTGAGTATCTAGAATCGGGAAAATGCATGAAAAACATTCCTCTAGGGAAATTTCTTTACATATATCACACATTCACTGATGTAAACATATTTATAGTTTTATTTGATAGAAAAAAGTATCTTTTCAATTAAAATACGTATATTCTGTCTTATATTGTTGGCCGAATTGAAAATAATTTATTTAGAATGGAACTAATGGTCCATTTAATGTTAGATGTTGTTTAACAAAGGGGCGTTGTACAAACAAATCACGTAAAGTAAGAGAGATAACGTGTTTTTTGTGTGTATATGTTAGTATTCTTTGGTAAAGCAATTTGTGCTCAATACACTCTTAAAATATATAGCACTATATCGGGTAAAACGATGATGATGTCAATATTTTCATAAGCTTATGTATCGGAATCAATTTGAATGATTGCTTTCCATCTTGATATTATTATTATTATATTTGTTGAGGTTTATTGGAATTTTGTTTATACGTATGTTGATTTCTGTGTTTTGTAAATTTCAAACTATTCACACTTCAGTGCGATTATTTTATTAATTTACGCTTTAATTCCAACACTTTATTAAATAAATTCAATATATGTACTATAAATTTGTATTATAGGGAAAGTTCACTAAAGGATTCCTTAGGAAATTCAGTATGATAAGAAATTAAAAGGCGCATTTTTAACAAATTTGGGGCTTCTTATTAAAATGGTACTTATTAATTTTCTACAAAGCAACTAGAGCGTAATTTTCACTTGTGTTATTTATTGCAAATTAAAAATTTTTGAAGAGATTTTAATTAATATGTAAAATACTTTCTATAGTTTTATGTATAATACTCATTTTGTTTTATTGTTGTATACAGAGAATATTAAAATGCTAGAGAATATATAATAGTTTGAAAAACTAAAGAGTTGTATGTTATCGCAACTTTTACACCCCATTACTTGCATATATTTTTCAACTTTAAGTACACATTAGAACACACAAATATAAAAATATAGATAGATAACGTAAATGTGTTCGATAATTATTATTATCTTCCATTAATTTTTAACTTGAGTAAATATTTTTATCTTCACATATTAAACAGAAATTATTGTTTTCTCGTAAATATCAATTGTTGGTAAACCGCAAATTTTAACATGAAATGTCACAAATTATGAACACAAGGGGATGGTGTGTAAGTGAAAAGTGTAAAATATATCCATTTGGTTTTCACTTTTCGTGCTGTGAATATGATGTGTTATATTTCACTCAAAACCATCGTCGAATTTCCCATCTAGAATACGTATACGTATATGTATATTGTATTAATCGTGGAATTAAATTGTGGAAACTAATACATACACACACGTTGGGGAATAATTTTCGTAAACTATATAGCTATATGCTTTATTTGAACAATACTCAAGAGATTTCCAATCTGTAATTATTATCTAATAGCGTAATCGACTCCATTCCACCTGTTATCTTTATTGTACACATTTTAGATCATATTCAAGGGATTAACATCATTAGTACACTAATATAAACCATTTTTTTATATATAAATTTATGATCTGATGTATTAATTGCCAGCAGAATGTTTGGATGTGGTGATTTAATTAAACGATTTAAATTTCTATATTGTCTAATAATTCTGTTTGTTTATAAAATAAATTAAACTAATTATATGTATAATAATTGTGTGGATGTATACAGTTGAAATTATGCAAATTTACAAACTAATGAACATGTTTTTAAATTTTTAGATAATATAATTTAATTTTTCAATAAATGGAAATTATTTTTGTTTGAATTTTTTTCAACAAATTCATATTCTGAACAAATTATATTTAAATAATTATTAAATTTTTTTGTGCCTTATAGATATACTTATATGTATGCACAACATGTCACTAAACGAAAACATCATCCCCAATTCACACATTTTCCAACGGATTTACAGATAAACCGTTTTCCATTCAATCTGACAGCCCTCTGAAAACTAAATCGAAAAATATGTATGTGCGGCAACATAATTACAAGTTATATTATATATGTATGTCTGTTTTCTGTCTACAACTATATCTATATTATATAATTATTAATTATCATGTTGGTGTTTTACTTTAAATCCGTATTTAGCATAATTTGTTATTCCCGAATAATTGGGAAAACCGGTTATTCTGTTAAAGTTTCATGTACTTTTAAACGAAATAAAATTAAAAAATGTACCGTATTAGATGAAAAAAAGTAAATTTAACTTTAATTTATTTCTGGGGGTGGACTAGTGTACTTATTAAAACTGACAACGAATGCACGAGCTTTTCATACACGAAAAATATATATGTCCCACAAATGTGTTTTTTAAGATTCCATCTTAGTATTTCATTACCATTTTTTTCTAAAACAAGTGTCAAACTTTTTTTACGAAAAACTGTTTTAGAATTTGTAAACATAAACGAGAGAAATAGGAGGTTGTTTTGGGATAAATTTGCATATCAATTAATTTTTTTAAATTAGGGAGGAATAAATTTCTTTCGGTACTTTGGCCGCATAACATCAAATACTGTTAATTTAATTAAATTGTTAGACAAAAGGATACGTTATTGTTGTAACAATAGGGTGAAAAACTGTTTTTGAAATATAAATCAGTTAGATATACGTTTTTTTTTAAGTTGTACCAAAAATTATAATTAATTCCAAACTTTTCAACTTTGTTATTAGCAAAATTTTGCTTGGTGTAGTAAATTTATTATAGTTTATGAAAATTAATTAACCGCATTTTAATTAGAAAACACAAAAAGCCAAAATGTGTGGCACACATCTATTCCTCACTTAATAATACGATGTGATGGTGAAGAGTTTGAACCGTAAAGTGTATAAATACAATCTGTAAGTAGCATTATGGTAAATACAAAAAGACTTGAAGCACAAAAAATAACTTTTACAAAAGGTATGTCTTGGCAAAATACTTTGGACTCCGTATTAAACTCTGCTTTGAAGTTTAAAATAGGGTTTGGGTTGGGGTATAAGCGCGGTAGATTGGGGATGGCATTCCAAAGTAATAAAACACCACCAACAACGGTATTACATATAATATGTAGAAAGTTATATTGTTGTTTCATATGAAAAGCCATTTGCAAAAAACACCCCAACGTGTTGTATTTATCTTGAAATTTAATGGCTTTTAGGTATTTATTAATTAATTTGTTGCACAACATATAAAAAGGGCAAAATAATATTTCGGAAACTCATTCATGCACAATATTAAAGACGTAAAAAACTGGGCAAAAATTATTATTAACACACTGTTTCATTTTGTAGGCATCAGGTTGAAGTAATCAAATTAGGCAAATAAGAAGTTTATACAATTAATTGTCAAAAGTTCTCTATACAGTGAAAGTTCTTAAAACTGTAATAAATTTAACATGATTAAAGTTGAAATTAATTTAATAAAGCTTGAAACGTTTATAATAATTTCGTACACATTCAACAGATTGCCGTCAAATATAAATGGAAAAAGTTTTTCTTCCAAACAACACACACTCATATACAATAGTTTACTCACCTACTTTTTGTTGTTGTTATGTTGTAAAAGTTTACGAAAAAAATTGTACTATTCTACAATTTTGCCAATGGACTGACGGGTAATTATATACTGAAGAACAGAGTTGTGCGACGTCGGACGCTAAACGCGCACTGTTCGCCGAAAAACCAGTGTTAAAAGTTCCTGTGGGACGGCAAAAACAGAGTGTAGAACCGCGCCGTGTAACTAAAACTTACAGTTTCGGTTTTCCGGAAAATTATTATTATACAAAACTTTCAACTGAATTTTCTCTGAATAGAAATGGTGTGCCAAGTTTTTCGGACAATATATGTATGTATGTAAGTGTGTGTGTTTCAAGTTTGATGCATCCCTGTAGCCAAGTGAACGTTGGTGCGCATTAACCAGCAAGTTTTATATAGGTGTGTTTGGTCCCCCGCCCGACCAAGAGGATGTCTTTTCCAAAAGCGCTCTTTGGACGCGCCGCGTGGGTGCATTTCAACATTATACATTACCAACCAACACATTGGTGGGCATATTTCGGGTAATGGGGGCATTTTAAGGGGATGGTCAATAGGAATGGTCTTCCATCATCGTCAATGAAGTACCAAGAACTTCGCACAGATTTTTGACAGAATTTTGATATTGTCTTTGTCCCATGTAAATCACGCAAAGCGCTTATTCTTTCAGAAAAGTGGATGAGCACCAGCGGTATAATATGATAATGTATATCCGCTTGTGAACACATTGTGATCCCTTGCAATTAGCAGCAATTTCACTGAAAATCACTTGAGCAAACAGTGAAATGTGGTCGTGAATAAAATGATTCTTGGAAATAATATACTCGTCGTACTTTTGTATAATTTTTCCAAATAGAAGAAACAACACGATCCAATCTGTGGAATAATATATGTAACATAATCCAATTATTGGATTCAGATTGTTCTATAGGGGGGTTGAATATTTTTTATGTGCACAAATGAATCATTTTAAAAATAGCATCCAAAGATGGTAAATATTTTATTTTTACTACGTGCTTGTTTGTAAATTTCACTCAATCTCATTTGTGTCTATAGTTTTATGGTTTCTTTGCACAAGAAAAGGTATATTATATGTGTATAGTTTCCATAATTTCATATATGATGGGGTTGATGATGGTGTTTGCATTAATTATTAATTGACAGATGATAAGCAATACTAATTTTGTAATGTAAATGTTGTTATACTCGCACATAATGTTGATTATCATGATAATAATTATTTTATATAATATACACATTGTTTGTCGGCATGTAAAAATATATAATATATGAATACATTATCGGTTCACGTAAAAAGTTTTTCACAAAATTAAATAATATGGACTCAGGACTTGTATTTGTTAAATATTAATGACGTAATTATTGTAGTAAAATGATATTAAGTCATTTTATTTTTATAATCACAGATTGTTTGTTATATTAAGTTATGTACATGTATTATAATTTATATAAATTCCAGAAATGTATTATATTGTTATCATGTTATCAATAAGAGACTTTTGAGAGGAATTGGAAAATGTTTCAAGTATTCGAAAAATTTCTTTATTATACAATTCCTACATTTCCTGTAAATTGCTACAAAGAGTTAAATAAATTTATTTAAAATACAATAAGTTTATTTAATTTATGGCAAAATTGACGAAGAGAAAAATCCATCTATTCGTTTAAAGCGGTTTTTTCTACGTGTGTAATGTTGTGTAAAAGAAAACATATAAAAATGAAAATGCCGTTAAACGCCTAAAAGCATATTACAATAACTAATGAGACCAAACAATGTGAAATTTTTAAAAAATAAAAAGAAATTTATGAGACAGATTTTTTTCGGGAGGTGAATGCACAAAACTATTATATAAAGCTTTGGAAGAATATTTGATATATTGGGCAAATATACATCACTTTATGTATGTGTTCGTACATAGGTAGAAAAATTCACAAAGCTTCAAAGTACTCTTGTAGAAAAAGTCATTTTTTTCGAATATAA
>SSSI01008003.1:0-26025 GCA_004796505.1 Oryzaephilus surinamensis | reverse complement strand
CCAACTGCCGCTCTGAGACATTTGAAATGGACGTGATGAACGATGACTTTGAGTAGTGGGCCTGCTGTTGCGGTAATCCCAGGACGGAAACTGGCTTGTGTTGGGTCGTGATTGGAATTGTTTCTGTCCGTCCAAACCGTAATTTCGACCCCGATTGGACGGACTTTTGAAGTTTAAATGCTGCTTCTTATTATTAGAAGAGGGATCAGACTTTTTTCCCGCAGTTTCCTTCAATTGTTGTGTTGTTTTCTCCAAGGTCCTGGCGCCTTGAGTTTTTCCGTCAACCCTTCTCCAAATAAAAATGATTCGTCTCTCGGAAAACCACCGAGAATCTTTCTTGTGCCCTGGTCTTTATAAGTCTGAAGAATCAGAGATCGACGGACGTTTATTTGTCGAAATAACAAATCAATTAATAATTTAACAGCATTGGAAAGCCTCTCAAGATGGGACAGATCTTCCTCCTCTTTCGCAACTAACGAGTTAAGAACAATGCCTATTGCAGAAATAGCTGCCACGAACTGTTCCTGAACGGCTAGCAGCCTGTTGTCCCTTGCCAAAACTAGACTGTCACAGCCGGCAACCAACTCTTCATTTAATTTAGGAGGCAAAAGTAATAAGCAATTACTGACAGCGGGATATAACTCTATTAAATCCGCGCATATCTCGGTAGACAAGCCACCCTTTAATATGGCCTCTCATCTGGCTACTAAATTTGGATGTAACGGGTCGCCTGTATGTTGAATGATATCGTCGATTCGTCATAAAACATCCAAAACGTCGTCCTCCAGCGGGACGTCCTTGTCAGAGCGATCACTCTCATCTGTAATAAGGAACTCCAATAAAGAAGTGTCTGGAAATGTGTGGACCGGCATTTTAGCAAAAGCGAGCCTGTCAAAATTATCTGACAGAGACAATCTTACATAGAAGAAATGTCTATGACTCCATTAGGAGGTGCCTTGCTCATTACAAAAGTAGCTAGGAGCTAGGACTAATCTACCAGAGCTATTTGGTAGCAGTACTCTTATTTAGAAGAGATGCCTACACTCCACTAGGAGGCGTCCAGCTTAGTAAAAAGAACAAACCAAATTTCCATTTGCAACTTCTAGAACGAAATTTTAAACAAAAACCATAAGTAAATCAACTTACTATCGGAAATACTTGCGTCAGACGCCTGAGAATCATCCGTCAACGGCTTCTGTAGCTGTTGCAATTTACGGCGTTTTAACCTCAATTCCAAATCCTTAATTTCATTCTCCAAAAGCAGTCCTTCATCTTCATTACCAGATATAACACGAGACGAGTTATCTTCTTCGAAGTCATTTTTTGAAAGGAAAAATACAAGAAAAAACAGTAAAAACATGGCTATAAAAAACTCAATTTCACGTTGTTGCACGAAAACAAAGAATGAGCTTCATGAGCTTCAATGGCGTCGTAGGGTGCGCCTTTTGGTAAGTTTTCTTTTACTTTAAAATTCGTGCACGTTGTTGTGGAAAGATGGGGTACTACAATTCATTGATGTGGAATGCAAGATGTGTTGCATAATTAATTAATTTTTGCTATTGTTAAGTTTATTTTCTTAAGGGTCACGATACAACTGCATCTGGAATGAGTTTTGCGTTGTATTATTTGGTAAATAATCCTGAGGTGCAGAATAGGGCCTTTGAAGAACAAGTGAAAATCTTTGGAAAGGATTTACTTCGACCAACAAGTCCAACAACTCATCAGGATCTAGTTAATATGAAATATTTGGAATTGTATTTATAAAGGAAACATTAAGAATCCTTCAGTGCCATTTTATGACGGAGTTATACACGAAGACACAGAATACCAGTATAAAAAGAATTTTAATTTTTAAGTAGAAAAAGTTGTTTACATTTTTATTTTTAGAAAATATTATAATACTACAAAGTTCTACAATAAATTCAAAGTAAAACTCAATGATATTTTATTGATTTCAGGTCAAAAATTTGCTATGCTCGAAATGAAATGTACTTTATCGTAAATGTTAAGAAATTTCGAACTTTTGCCAGCAATTCCTGAACATAAACTAGTATTAGCAGCTGAAACTGTACTAAAATCGGCAAATTGAATTAATATTAGATTAAAGAAACGAATTTTACAAATTTTGTTAGATGAAATAAAGTAGGTATGTACATATAAGCAGACACAACGTTAGAAAAACCAGAGCCTATATGCATACTCGTTGTTTTTGTAGAGGGAGAAGCCCTAGATAACCCGGTAATTTTAAAAATGTCAGTGGCATGACTTCAGACAACATGTATGGGTAAGTACAAACTAAGTATTCTATAAGCAAATAAGCAAATGCATTGTAGAATGTATCCTCAGCCTGTTACGCACAGGGTACGTAATTTTGTGAGTGTGAATTCCCGTCACGGTAGCTAGAGTAAACGGTATGATTAGAAATTTTCCCCTCGTCCCCACTCTTAACCACAAGGTCACGTCAACTGTGACATTCCACATTAACATATCAATTTTAACTTGTCAAACTGACAATGTTTGACATTAATTTTCGCTAGGTTCGTTCGTTGTAGCTACACGTGTAACACTAGTGTAGGCCTCGCATGGTTTAGAGCCACAGCAAGCTACACTAGTGCTACAATGAAAAATGCTCGTGACGTCACAAGACTAAAAGACTAATAAATCTGGTGGGAAACGGAGAAAAACTAGGGGAGGCAGAAATTTGAATCAGACCTTTTACTATACTGTCCTTGAATTCCCGTAACGTGACGATCGTCATTTGGAAGATGCGCCAGCTTGGTTTTTCTAAGCTTGTGTCTGCTGTATAGTATTGTATACAATAATTTGTTTTAGTTTTATTAAACACCTAAAGACAAAATTGAAATTATTGGTTTATTGATAATTTGATAATTTCCTTTTTATATTATGAAAAACAGTTCATTTATTAATTACATGTATAATTAAATCTTGATAGTAAATATCTCTTGCGAATATTTATTATAATTACACATATGGCTCAACAAATCTAAACCCCTTACAATTATTATTGAAACAGAAACGAACCTTGACCCACACAAAGTGGAAATAACTTATTAAAAAGAATGATTTTGTGTTTTTCCCACTACATTTTATTTTGTTAATATTTTTATACAGATAACGCATTAGTATTTATTCTGAGCTGTAGATTAGATAATTGACCTTGAATTTTTATAATTTTAATATTTGTTCTACTCATATATATAGTCCTAGTCAGTAAAGAGAGCGAAAGTTAGTAAATATTAAACTAACTAGCTGTTCATAGTGACTCGCAAAAATGAACATATTGTGGGAGGTTTTCACGCTTTTTTTCACTGTAATTGCCTTATTGCTGGGCTACGTTTGCTACATAAGGTACCAAATGGAAGGACGCTTAAAATGGGCCAAATCAGTACCAGGATTTCCGATTATTGGCAATGCGTTGGAATTTGAATCGACAATAAGTAGAAGTTTATTTAAAATGGTATAAAAAGCTTTTATTAAAATTGTTAAAATTTCAGCTTATCTTCCGGCATTGGATAGCATTTTAAAGAGAATGAATTCTGATACTGTTGTTCTATCAGTATTAAATAAATTCAATCTACTATCGAAAGAATACAAATTTTTAGAGTTCATTATGAGTTCAACAAAAGTTTTGAACAAGTCAGAAGAATATAGATTTTTCCACAGTTGGCTTGGAACTGGACTTTTAACTGCTGATGGCCCGAAATGGAAGCCAAGGCGAAAAGTTATAACACCAGCCTTTCATTTTGGTGTTTTGGAACAATTTGTTGAAGTTTTTGACTCAAATGGAAAAATTTTAATCGAAAAATTGGAAAAGGAAGTCGATAAAGATAGTATTAACATTTATTCTCATATAACTTTATGCGCTTTGGATATAATTTGCGGTAAATTTATTTAAATATCATAAAATTTAACATTACTTTTGATATTTTTCGACATTAGAGACTGCCATGGGTGTGTCTGTTAATGCCCAACGATTCACTGATTCAGAATATGTGAAAAGTGTTAAAAATTTATGTAAACTTGTAATGGATCGTGCATTTTCACTAATAAAAATGTACGATTTGCCATACAAATTTACAAATGATTATCGTGTTGAACAAAAATGTCTTAGTGTAGTACATGATTACACAGATTCTGTGATTCAAAAGAGAATGGAAGAGCGAAAAAACAAAAAAAGCGACACTGACAATAGTTTGAAGGAAGACGTTGGCGCAAAACGTAAAATTGCATTTTTAGATTTGTTATTAGAAGCGAAAATAGATGGAAAACCATTATCAAAAGAAGACATTCGTGAAGAAGTGGACACTTTTATGTTTGAAGGGCACGATACTACAGCTTCAGCAATGAGTTTCGCCCTTTATTGTCTTGCCAACAATCCAGAAGAACAAGTATTGTCGAAAAAAAATTTAAAAAAAGAGTTTCATATGAATAAATTTTTTAGAGAAAAGCTTTTGAGGAACAAATGGATATTTTTGGGGATGATTTGAATCGTTCAACTACTCATCACGATTTAATGAATATGAGATATTTGGAGTTGGTTATTAAAGAAACGTTAAGATTGTATCCTTCGGTGCCAATAATTGGACGTCATTTCCATGAAGACATCGAATACGATGGAAATATTATCCCAAAAGATTCTTCAGTTTCGGTTTACATTTATGGCTTAAATCATGATGAGAAAATCTATCCGGAACCGGAAAAATTCATACCGACTCGATATGAAGAACCTGAAGGCGCCCATCGGCGTCCTTATGCCTTTTTGGCGTTCAGTGCTGGACCTAGAAATTGCATTGGTGCGGAAATTTCAACAAACTAAACAAAAACATGAATACATTTTGTTGATTTCAGGTCAAAAATTCGCTATGCTTGAAATGAAGTGCACTTTAGCGAAAATTTTACGCAATTTTGAACTTTTACCAGCAATTCCTGAACATAAATTAGTATTAGCATCTGAAACTGTATTAAAATCCGCAAATGGAATTAATATTCGACTAAAAAAGCGAACTGTTTAAATATTGTTGTATAATAAATTAATTTTGTTACACAATAATGCGTGCTTTATCTAAATATTAGGAGTATACAATTTTGAAGTTCAATATAATACCGGAACATAAAATTAATAATAATAGTATAATGAAATAAATTTAATATTATTATAACAAGAAATTATATTTTATTCAATCAATTTATTTATAGCGAAAAAGTATCCCTACTTTATGTCAAGGGGTAAACTTTTTTCGTTGCGTTTCTATATATTCATCCCCCAACCCCTTTGCAACTGACATAACCTGGTACACGTAAGAAATGTTAAAGCTCGTATAGGACATAAGCAACCAGTGTGTTATGAATGGCGTAAAAAAAAGCATTTGCATGTCATTATATTCGTTATATATATAGAAAATAGTAGCTTGGAGTTTTGGCGTCACGACGCTTTCGTACCCACTGAACCACCAAACACCGTTGACGTCGTCGTCGCATCCCTTTCGAAATCAGTCCGGTCCCAGTATTATTCAAACAACAAACGAATTTACAACTATACCTATTTTATATTCATTAACAAATTTTAAATCAATTCAATTATACGAAAGCAATTTATTGATTTTTGACGTGCAGTTTATTGAACTGCAAATTTAGATTTGAATCGAATCGAAAATAATGTTTGAAGAATGTTTCGGAAACGGTCCATTCATATTTCGCTTGAATGAAAATGGTACAGGACCGCAATTACTAACACAGGTAAGAAATATATACGTAGATTTTTCATAAATTATTATAAATTGCGTGTATTCGGTAATTAAATTAAAATAGTTTAATTATTACATATCTGTTACGACTATGACAGAAAAATGTAACATGATTTATGCAAAAATACAATATTAAATTGTACTAAAAATAATTGGTCACGCAAATTTTGGAACCCTGGTTTATAGATTAGTTTTTTTATAGCTATATTACGAAAAAAAGCTCAAATAAAGTTATATTATTGCTTTAATGAAAATTAATGAGCAAATTTACACACAATTTTCATAATTCATTTTAGACATATATAGAGGAAATGTTTCAACAACATGCAAACTGCAGCAAAATAATTAAACTTTACCCTTTTTGAAAAAAAATTAGATATTGTACATCATAAAATAAATTAACTACACATGTAATAATAATAAAACATAATTAGTTTCATATAAAATATATAAAATGATTGAAATACTTTACTAATAATAGATATTCAATAACAAAATCAAAATCATATACTCGTATGTAATTAGTTTAAATGATAATGTAACTAAGGGATTTTTTTTATCGTAAACTTGAAAAGCACGCAAACTTTTCGAAAATAGTTTCAAAACAGGGAATAATATTTAATGAATTTTAAAGTTTTACTATTTGTATACAATGCACGCGACAACACAACCCTTTAAAGTCTAAATTATACGACAGAAAGTTTGTAAAAAATTCTTTACAAGGTTTGCTTGGAACGTGGATGGAAGGAATTTGATGCAAATAATAATGATAACTGGAACTTATGGTGGCGAACTTCTGGCTTTCCATGCAACCATTATAGAAATTTATACGCTTGGCAGGTATTTCCCTACTAACCCCATTTTCCACCCTTTTAACAAGACTCATACACTTGTTTTATTTCAACTAGTACATAAATCACATACCAAAAGGGTCGACAATATGTCGCAAAGACAATTTAGTACGTTATTTACGTTGTATGCGTAACGTGTACGGTTCCATCTACGATTTCAGTCCTTCAGGTTTCAATTTACCATTAGAATATACGAAATTGGCGGCAGAATGTAGCCGTACAAGAATCTCCTCAGGAAAAGATCACGATTCTGTTAAATATGAAAATGAAAAACCGATTTGGATTTGTAAGCCAGTATCACAAAGTCAAGGCAGAGGGATTTTTCTTTTTAGAGTAATAATTTTTGAAAATTCTTTGGAAGAATTTAAAGAACACCATTTTTTAGAAACTTAGCGAGTTGAATTACGATACAAATACAATAGTTCAGCGATATATTGAAAAACCATTGCTAATTGGTGGTTATAAATTCGATTTGAGATTATATGTTTGTATTCCATCTTACCATCCAGTCACTATTTACATGTACAGGGAGGGCTTGGCCCGATTTGGTACCGATAAATTCAGTTTAAACGATTTGCGCAACCCTTTTCGACATTTAACTAATTCTTCTATTAATAAATTAGGACCTGGTTATGCGGAAATGAAGGATCGCGTTGGTTCTGGTAGAAAATTACTGCAGTATTAGTATTCCGCATTTTCTAATGTAAATTTTCAGGCTGTAAATGGACTTTACGACAATTACGCCACTATTTCCAACAAGCTAGCATTAATAATTGGTTATTGTGGCAACGAATTACGTCGCTGGTTATCTTAACAGTATTAAGTAATGTTAATCAAGTACCAGCGACAGTGAATTGTTTCGAATTTTTCGGTTTTGATGTGTTAATTGATAGTTCTTTAAGGCCCTGGTTGTTGGAAGTGAATTTAAGTCCAGCATTAAGTAATGATTGTGATGCAGATCGATTGGTGAAGAAGCCAATGTTGCATGATATGTTTGATTTACTTGGTTTGCCTTTATATAACACCGGATTGTCCGTTTTTAATATTTTTTTTGATGATGAAGACGCCATCAAGTATTTTAAGCTTAACTCAGTTGGTTTTGTATTTGCTGAAAATTGGTTTTCAGAAACGAAGATGTGGAAAATAGTAAAATCAGCTTTTCAAAAAGTGTTGCAGTTGTTAATGTTGCAAGCCGTTGGAGGAAAAAATATAGAAAAATGTCTGCACGACAAACTAGTTCAAGATCGAATTCTGCTGTTCGACAGAAATTACGAAATTCTTCAGCTTGCCAAAGTTGCGCCATTTTATTATTCTTATTTTTATGTAGTAACTAATTTTTTTTCTAGAAACTTATGCAAATTTGCCAAAAGTAGTAGTCGACGGTCGAAATTTTACGCAAAATTCAAAACCAGTAACAAAATTACTGTTTTCTTAACTATTTCCATTTTAGCACTTTACTGTTCTAGACTATTGAAGAGGTGAAAAAGGACTACAAGCCATGGGGCAACGGAAAAGACTGGAATTTACCGAATTCTAGTGAAGGTGGTTGGACACGAATTTGGCCAATGTGTTTGGATGATGTGCATAAATCTAATAGCAATACTATTAAATTGATGGTAAATAAAGTGATCAAATTTACGCGAACAGCAAAAGAATTAGCAAAAAAACATCCAGCTGCATCTGAATGTCAATTAACGGAATATTTACAAACTGAAATGGACATGACTGGTGATGTTTGGATACCGCCACTATGAAAATTCTAAAAAAAATGCTATTTTTCAGTGTTATTGCCTAAAAATGCTACAATTTTCAAATTGAATGCCAAAAAAATTGTGACCTTTTTGAAGCTCTTATCTTTGCAGTATTATTAAAATAAATAAAATGCCGATCTATTTCACGCTAAAGAGGAATTAATCACTGCCTCGATATTTTCTCTTAATAAATAAAATTAATTTTTGCTAAATTTGTTGTTTTCTTTCATTAATTAATAAACTTACGAATTTTTAGAATAGAATAATTTATTTATACAATAGATTTTTCGCAAAACACTCCATAAAAGTTATAGTTTTTAAACATGGCACAAATATATAATACACTTAAAATTAAAATATATTAACAGAAAATATATTCTTATATATCTACAATAAAAATTTTTTAGACTAGTATATAATTTATACAAGTATATATTGACCTATTTAATTCGGTAACGGTTCTCATAATATATCCTTCCTGGATTTTTACAACAACGAAAAATAATACACAGAAAAATAAAATAATATTACTTAAAATTAATGCAATGCTAATATATAATAGATAATAATAGACAATTACGTAATATATATTTTAAGAACTTTAAGCCGTATTTTTTTTTGGTAGAATAATTAAGCTAGTTTTTGCTGTATAGTTTAACGTGCATGATTTTTGCAGAAAGGACGACCTCCTTTAGCAAAGAAACTTTGTCCTTCCAAATTCTTTTTGCACATCTACAAAAAAATATGGGAAAAATCGTTAACTCTTTAGCTATTTTTATAAATTACCGTGCAATTGAAGCATTGACTGTGATAATTATTGTTTAAAGCTTCAACCCAGCGATCTCCAGCCTCCACAGGGAATCCACAAGCAAAACATTTCGTTGTAAATAATTCGTTCCAATCTTAAAAAATCGATATTAAACTTTTGACAAGTTTTCGTGTATTTTAGGCTTACCAGCTTCGCAATAGGGGCTTCCATCTTCAAGGAAGAAGGGTGAATTACCGAATAACTTGTTACAATAAGCACAAGTGAAACATTCCGGATGGAAATTTTTTCCAATAGCTTTTAAACAATCCTAAAAATGAGAATGTTAGATTTTTTCAAAAATATGCATGTGTTAACGTACGCCCTTGATTTTGGCACTGCATTTAGCACATGGCGGTGCCAAATACTGTTCAAAACAATATTCACAATACAATTGTCCTTGCTCTTCAACGAAACCTAAATCTTGCAATGGGCGACGACACGATGGTGTGGCACAAATAAAATGGTCTGGACACCATATTCTTCCTAATGCCGTTATAAAAGGTCCTCTAAACAGGCAATTTCAGTATTATTTGATTTGGATGATTTTAATTGGATTTACCTCGTTATTTCCACATTACACACATTACAAATTGGCTCTTTTGTTTTACATTCATCATTTATATTTTGCGTTACTGAATTATTTAAAGCAACTGTAGTTGTTTCAGTTTGATTTCTATCTGGTTTGTTATTTGCAAATGTTAAATTATCAGGCAGGGTTTCTTTAATTATGTTTTCAACTTCTTCATTATCATCTTTTGGTTTATCTTTAACTAACAATTCCATTTTTGGTAACTGCGGTATGGAATTGTCTGTTTTACGTAAACGTGGTTGTAAATGTTTCAATTCACTCAAAATATTCTCTCTAGCTAAATCTAAGCTATTTTGATTTTTCGTACCAGTTGAAGAAGTTGATGAGTAATCAGAACGTGGTGAGGAACCTTTTGAGTCTAATGGAGTAGACGTGTATGGGATAGTTATGTTTATAGGGTTGAAAAGTGGTACAGGAGGTAAAGGTGGTACAGGCGGTAAATTCATTTGCAAATTGGACATTTCACACTCTAAATCATGCTCTAGAAAAAAATCAACAAAAATAATAAACACGAAAAAAATCAAAATTTTCGAAATTAGAAGAGTTAATTGAAGCGCTATTAATAATTATTTGCCACACACATAAGATACCTGATTTGAGAATGACATGAACCGCATAGAGGAATTCTAGCACCACCAATGGCTGCTGCATTCAAAACGCCTCGGCCACGTTTTGGGGCACTCAGAGCGCTCGATTGACGGCCACCACCACCACCAGAACCTGCATTTGGTAAGGGAATATTGGGTCTATTTACATTTTGGCTAGAAGGCTGTGAGGAACCCGGTGCTATGACGCGTTTGATGGGTGGTGCAATTGGATTTGGCGGTTGGACAATGGGTTTAGTACAATCTAGCATTTTCCTTGCAGCTAAAGGCTGAGGATTAGTTAAATGGCCGATTGATGGTAGAACATCGACGACTGGAGCATTCACTTCATGGAAAGGATACTTCTTAGTGGTATTCTTCTCGATTTGAATCATTTGTTCACGATGCGAATGCTCAAATTCTTCAGTAACTGTCTTTTTCCGTTCAACTTGAACATTTCCAGTACGTTGTACGCTTCTTGTATCTCTTTTTTGCATTTGTTCTAATTGTTGAGAACGAGATTCCGCAGAAATGGAAATATCGCAACTTTCCATGGCATTTGTGGCCATTTGTTGCTGTGTTTGGACTTGTGCTGTATACATTTGGCCTCTTTCTTCCATTGTTCTTGTTTGATGTTGTGGAATGAACGTGGAAACACTCTTGCGTGCCTCGTTCACCTTTGCATCTCTCGGAGTTGGCAATGGAGCTGAAGATTTCAATGGATTTGGAGGTGGACCAGCTGCTGGCGACTTTGGACGAACTTTTGAAGCACTTCCTGGAAATGGTGAAGGACTCCTGCCTCCATCTGGACATGGGCTAGGCGAGCGAGAAATTGCTGGACTCGTTGGATCAAGTAAATTAATCGTAGGCGCTCCATATTGCTGAGCAACTAAATTTGTTTGATAATATGGTAAATGTGGCGCCGGTTTATTAATCATACTTGGCGTTAAAGGTCTTGGACGTGGTGAAAATGTTGAGCTCCCCGGTCTAGAGTCTTCACTCACAGGCTGGAAGGCCATTTGTGGATGGATCTGTTGATTTTGGCCTGGTTGAATCGTTACAATTGGTTTTTTAGGCGCTGATTGCGTTTCTACTTGTCGATTCTCATTTAAGCCTGCTTGTATTTTTTGTTGCTCCATTCTTGCACGCGCAATTTCCATTTTTTCCATCATTTTTAAGTCCGCTTGTGCATTTTCAGATAAACTCACTTGATATTGTGGTAATAATACAGGTTTGTGTAAACACGAAGCCAATGGCAATGGTTTCATTTGGACCACTTCTTCAGCTTGTTTCGCAATTTGTTGTTTTTCAACTAATTTCGTTTCTTTCCGTTCGTGTGTCTTTAATTCTTGCTTAGTTTGTTTTTCTTCTGTAATAGTTTCTGATTTTTTATATGCTACTTTTGGAACACTTTCAGTACTGGCTGTTGTTGATTTCGTAGTTGTTAATATAGGTGGTGTTGTGCAAACATCAACAGAAAAACTAGAATGTTCAGTTTTATTTTGAAATGAACACGAGAATCCTTGAAATATTGGTGGATAACTAGGAGTTTGACGTTGTTCTTCCATTTGTACAACAGTTTGAGTGCTTGGCACAATTTCCTCAGTAGTTATTGTTCTTGTTTGTACACTACTCGTCTCCTCTTCTTTTTCTTGTTCTTCAACAGTCATTTCTTTACGCTCTTTCAATACTGGTGGATAATAACCAGGTGGTTTTGGATCCTTGACATTCATTTGGAACGATTGCGGCAATACTGCTGGTTTCAAAGGCTTATTTAAGTGTGATTTATCTATTTTACACGTATTTGTTTCTTCCAATTTCGCTTCTATTCCAACAGTTTCAACAATCAGTGGTGAATATGGCCGATCTGGGGCGGTAGTCAATGCTGACAGCATACTGAGCTTTTCCTGAGGCCTTGGCAAATCTTGGAAAAACTTATCAGTCGGATCTTTCTTTTTGTACACTGGTGCTGGCACATTAGTTGGAGTAAATGGACGTTCTGGTGCTATTTTCAATGCTTTCACAAATTCGCTATCTGCCTTTTCCGGTTTGGGGGGTTTTACATCAATAACAATCGGATGTTCTGGAGGAAAATATGGAACTGTTTCTTCTGGTAATGGTACTGGCTCTAAAGTAGTTGGCGGAATAGGATTAAATGGTTCAGACGGTGCAATTGATAAAGCTGAACCTAGTGCACTAGTCGATCTTTTCGTTGGTATTTGTTTGAAAACATCCGCTGATTCTGGAACTGTACGAAGAGCTTGAACTAGAGGTGACTCCCATTTCTGAGGCACTGTATTTTCCACTAATTTTGGTACTGGTTTCGCATCAACAGTGCTTGACACAAACTCTGCAGGGCGTTTTAAGTCACAAGTACTCGTATTCAAACAATTATCGCTTTGCGATACTCTTAGTGGACAATTATTTATTGATAGTTCCATTTTAGGCATTTCTTTCGGCTGTATATCGATATCAATCGGTGGCGGCGACTTTGGCCTATTCTTCATTATACTTTCAATTAGTTTTTGTGTTTCTAAACTTTCGCTAATAGTTTCAACACATTCTGTTGCACTCCTGCGTCCTGTTATACAAGTGACTTCTTCTGAACAAAGCGACATTTTCGCTTGTTGTGCATGCTGAAAGGCAGCCATTTCCTCTTCTTCAATTCTAGTATAAAAATCAAAATCTTCTGATTCACTAGTTTCGACACTTTCTCGTTTTCTACGTGCCGCCGCTAAATGAGATTGTACTTGGGATGGGGGTGGGAAATAAAGTGGACAAGCTGTTGGGGTAGTTTCGGGTTCCTCTTGTACAGGGGGCCAAACAATACTCGAAACACTACGCCCTTATTTAGTAACGAATAAATACAAACGTGTGTGGAAAGCACATACATATTGTGGAAAAGCGAAGGAATTTAAAGAAAGAAAATAAAAAAAATATTGTTAGCTAAGCGCAGAGCGTTAAAATTATAAATAATAGGTATATATTATAAAAATAGTATAACTCTTCTGTTCTATAAAAACAAAAACATTTATAAGCGTACTAATTATGCAATTTTGTGCTAAAATCTGTTATGACAATATTAAGGAAAAGGGACGTGGTTTTGTATTAAATGTTCTATCTGGAAAAATCAAATATAGTAACGAATCAATTTCCAAGTTATACTATTTTATCATATTATAGAATAAGAGAGAAGCATTTTAGCAAATCTGTTAAACTGCACAGTACCTCTTGGACCAGCTGGTTTAACAGAAGAATAGCTTCCTAAACAAACAATTTTTTCTATAGTAAATCCTTTATGGTAACTTTTTTTTAAATACAAACCTGTTGATAGAGCTGGACTAAATGGGGCAGAAACAGGAGCTGCTGCTGGCACAACTGGCGATAATGGAGCAGTTCTTGGTAGAGTACTAGCTGGTGAAATAGGGGCACTCACACTAGAAAATGGTTTTGGTGTTGAAAAATTACCAGATGCCTAAAAATCAACAACAAAACGATACAGTTTCAGGAAAAAAAAACGAGTTTTTTACACAAACTAAACTAATAATAAGCTTAGCACTCACCTTCAAGTACTTGCTGAACGGTATTGGAGTTGAGCAACTATAAAAATTATTATTTAATTTGTTATTATTAGCTTCGCGTAAGTTTAATGGCGAAGAAATGCTATTTTCCTTATTTTCTTGTTGCTAAAATTATTAATAAAACAAACAGGAGTACCAAATTTAGTGAATTCATGCATTATCTAGTATGTTATATAGGAAATCAACAAAATCATCTTCAAAGTATTAAGTACCTGATATGGAGCGGCACCAAAATTGGATTTTGGTGATAATGGTGATGGTGATGGAAGTGAATGGGACTGTAATGCTGCTGATATTGTTCCAGCTGGTACTTTACCACCACTATATGAAAAATATACGAAAATTACTGCAGGAATTAACACATTTTAACAGTTCTTACGTTGGTACTGTAACAGGAACTAGATTCGGTGCTGGTGGATTTGTTCTAGCCGCTAATTTTGCGTGAATGTCACAGTAAAGTTTATTGTTGATGTTATAATAACTGGAAATAGTTGAATTTAATTCAAAATGTACGATTTATAATAAAAATTTAAATAATACCCGACGTTCTTCAATGAAGAACCACAAGTTGAACACTTGAAACACTCTACGTGTAAATTCTTGTCCTTAATTCTTACAAATACGCCACTGAAAGACATAAATTCATAAATTTAATAATTAATAATAACTGAATAGTTTTTAGTTCTACTATATTATATTCATGCAACCCTGTTTGCTAACGAAAAAACAAATATTAAATAGAAAATTAGAATCATTCCACTATTTATATAATAGAATAAACAGTAATAGTGTTGATCTAATAAAATAAAAATAAAAATAGAGATTTAAAAAATAAAAATCACAACATCGATCCAACTACTGTCGTTGGACTTACACGATAATTCGTTCGCAATCTGTACAATATGTGGCTGTATTTAAATCGTTCAAATTACGATTCGTTTGTTCATTAAATGCTGCCTGATTTGCAGGTATTAGTAATCGAGTTGATGTTGTTGATGGTGTTGAAATCGTTCGACCACCAATTGCGTGACTTTGTGTAGCATAAAAATTGTTTGGACGTGTTACTGTTAAGAAAACAATTTTTATATACAAAAAAAATACCAACACAACATTATAAACGTTTTGTACAACCCGCGATTAATACGTAATCGCCTTTAATAAATCAAAAAACAACAAAAAAGTTATGTCCGTGTTGAAGCTGCTTGCCAAAAAGACACAAAAAAACAGGCGCTGAAACATATTATATACTTACACTATAAGTCTTTCGCAATCAGCGCAAATATTTTGGCCAGGTGGTAATTGTGGGGTTGATGGGTTACTAGCTGGTTTCGTTTCAGGGGCTTGAACGTGCCTCAAACCACCGGGTACTGGTACACTATTGGTTACTGCATCTGGTTCTAGATTTATATTGGATGTAGATTTTATTAATTTCTTACATACATGTACTAGGTGACTCTTATGATAGTCTGAAAGACCAATTTTTTACGCCAATTATTATGCAGGATTTCAATAGTGGCCGAAATAGTATGTTAAGTATTGTAAATTGATTAGAAAACATAAAATTAGTTAGTAACCACCATGTGAAATCGCTGCTTACGTTTTAGAAATGTAGTTTTTCATTGTAGTCAATAATATATAATCACCCTGTGTACATTTAGGAGTATAAAAATGTTTTTTGAACAAAAGTGTATTTTGAATTGTGATTTAATACCTTCTGGTGTTTTTGGTTCACGTTCAGCTTCTTGTAACATACGATAAACGGCACTATTTGTAGCATCGTAATTTTTCTCGTTCTTCTTAAAGTTAACACTGTATGCCAAAATAACAAAAAACTTGAATTAAGATGAAAATTTTGGCAAATGTATTTCATTTGTTTGGATCAAATTCAAATTACCTCTGATATTTCCGAAATAAATTTGGCATATTAGATAACTTACCCTAAGGCGCCAGTTGAAAGGACTTCTGTTTGTGCTGAAAGCGTTTCAGCAATACTTTCTTCTGAATACAACTTCAGCGGTGAATTATATTGTTTGTTAACTAATCGTGGACCACCATTAACAGCACCATTCACCTTTTTTGAGATGAAATGTTCGTAATATCAATTCGATATAATTTTTCGATAAAATCTTACTTGGGTGTTAAATGGTTTCGCTGAAACGTTATGGCCAGTTCCAATAGCACCGATATTCTCACTTTTTGGGGCAGCTAAAGAGGTTTTTGTCACCGGACTGACGTTATTGATGCTGGGCGTTGGAGTTGAATACGAACCGACTGGTTGAACTGCGGGTTTCCACGTTGAACCGCCCCTAAAAATACGATTTTTGGGCAAACGATCAATAACAATATCTAATTATAATATCGATAATCTTTGTTTATACCGTTGAATTGTCATTTCGAATGCTGGGCCAGCACGTATTACAACATCTTGTGCATCTTTATGTCGCAAATTGAACACATCTGTAGTGTTGATTTTGATTACAGAATCGCCAGCTATTAAACCGGCACGTTCTGCTGGCGATCCACCATTTACCTATGAATTTCATAACAAATGTTATGTATTTGGCAATTAGCAATTCGAAAATTATGTTATATGAGATGGTATAAAAATAAAACAATTAGGTATAAACAATTTATTTATTTTCATTAAGATAAATTCATTCTGGCTGCACGTTTACGTTCTAATTCTTTTCGCATTAACACAATCTCTTTATTTTCTTCTCTTCGTATTTCGGACAGAACGGTCTTTTGCGGTTTGAAGTTATTTTTCATTTGTTCAATAAACTCTCTTGCATTCTCCACAAATTTTTGGCGCTCTTCTTTATTTTTTGCAATAGTTTGTCGCTTTTTCTCCACTTGTAGTTGGATTTGTTCTTTAATAATGGCCAAACGAATTTGTAATTCAGCAATAGACATTTCGCACAACAGTCCAAAATTTGGACATTCAGTAGGATCGAACTCTTTCACATGTAAATTCATATTAATTTTATGTAAAGTGCGAATTTGTTGAATTAATTCCATTTTACGTTTCATTTCTTCATTTTCGCGTTCTTGTGCTTTACGCAATAACTGATTTATTTCGTATTGCATCATTCTAACATTCATTTGCTTATTTTCTAACAATTCACGTTCAGATTCTTTGACATTCTCGTTAGTTTTCTGAATTTTTTTAACTAAGTCTTGTAATTTTGCTTCTTCATTATCTTTCCAATCGTAGTATTGATTCAAAAGCTGTTGCTTTTCTTCTTTAACGGCAGCAGCTTTTAGATGAAGTTCTTTCTCGAAGTTTTTCTTTGCTAAAATTGCATCTTCGTAGCTTAATAAACCGGCTAGATGTTTTCTTTCAATTTCTTCCACTTGTTTTTTATTTTCTTCAGCACGTTCTTGTTGCTTTAAAAGCTCTAATTTTTCTAAATCAAAACCACCTTTCAACAATTCTTCTATCTGTTTGATTTCTTTATTTTGTTGTTTAATATAAGTGCTGGCTTGTCGTAATGTAACCGCTAAATTTTGTTTTATATTCACTGGAATTGTTAGAGGCACTTTTTTGGCTTTAAAACGATTCAATCCATCATTGCTTCGCGAAATTTTTGGTATTTTTCGTTGAACAGTTCTTGGATTAATTTCTGCAACTTGTTTCAATAATTTTTCGGCTTTTTGAGAATTTGTTTCTTTCACCCTTTTTAATTTTCGTTGAATTATATCGTAATCGTTGCTTTTTGAAAATGGTCGTGCTTTAAATTGTGGTATTTCTCGTGGCGTATTTGGAGGCGGTTGTGGATATTTATAAAAAAACTTTCTAAGCACATTTGAATCCTCTGGAACTGTTAAAGGTTTTGTATCAACTGTTTTAAATAGATTTTCTTGCAATTTAACAATACATTCACGTTTTTCAACAAGTGGATAAATGATTTTATCTAATATGAATGTTTTGTCGAAAATTTGGCAACTAGTTTGTGTGATGAAAACGATTGTATCTTCATTTTGAAAATGGGTCAGTAAATCATTTAAGTAAAAACTGGCTAAATGTTTGAAAATCGTCACGCAAAGGTCGAAATTTTCATCATTAAGCTCAAACACTATCAAATAAACCGAAATTCTAAGATTCAGTTTATTGTATCTCTTCAATTTTTGCTGAATAACAAAATTGTCGCTTATTTCTTCAACAATTTTACAATATTTTGTAAATTTGATAAAATGTTTAATCATTTCTTCTTTAATATTGTCATTTGTGCAAATATTGAGCTTGTTTTTAATAAATTCTTCAGCTGAATATAATTTACATACATTTTCATACTGTTTAATAGTTATTTGTAATAATTTGAATATGTTTAAACTTTGACAACTGGACATTATTTTTATTTAAACAATATAGAACAGATTTCATCAAAAATCATCCACAAAATACTGTCTTGCCAAAATTGGCAAATGACGTAATTTATTTAAAGTAAAAATGTGTCGTCATAATACTATGTGTATATATACGCGAGTTTGAAAAAGTATTTTGCTCTCTAAAAATAACACATGTATCGAATTTGTTTCGTAAACCGGATGTTTTCCATCAACAATTCGAATTTTTAATAAAAACGGACACATTTTAAACAGTTTTTACATGATTATTGCATTGTTCATAAATTTTATGGCACACACACCACCTGGTGCAGAATGATTGCCATTTTTCCATCCCATTGAAATACCATTCTTGTGTATAATTACACAAGTTACATATTTGTTGGAATTTTGCTTGAAGAACTAGTTTTCTAAAAGGCAATTTGACATGAAAATAGTTAAAGACGAATCCGCACATATTGAAAATTTCAAATGAAACCAGTTTCGTGTATATTACTGCTAAAAATAGAGCAGGTGTCTTGTACGTCTAACACAACAAGAGATTGTCTTAAGGGGGTTGACGTGAAATCAATATCTTTCAAAAACATTCAATGGCGAAAGTTTATTTAAGTGGCTTTAATTAGCACTGTGTGATTTTTATTTATTTGCGCGTGAACAAATTTTTTTTATGTAATCATAATTAAGTGATTTGTTTAACAATATATTAGTAAAACACGGCAATATAAACACCTGAATAAAACAATCAAGATGAATAAAAACTTTTTATTATCAGATGCACGTGAAATTTCCTTTCTCTAACTAAAAAATATTAGAGATGTACAGAGTGTTACGGTAAAACGTGGAAATAATTTAAGGGGTTATTAATCAGTATATTTTAAGAAAAAAAGTTTATATAAACACTTCGTCCGAAATCGCATAATTTTTGAGATACAGGGTGTTAAAGTTTTATGAAAAAATCAAGGTTATACTAGAATATTTCAGGAAATAGTAGAGATATTAAAATGAAATTTCGCACAATATTATTATTTATTAGACCACACATTTCTATTAAATTTGAACGAAAATGACCGCCCCAACTATGTTTTTTACTAATGGGGGTAAAAACACACCACCGAAACTTTTTGTTTTTGCTTGTAATGTAATGTTTAAAAGATCTTATTTAATAGGAAATTTAATAAGGAAACTTTTATGTCTCTTAAAATTTGTCGTTCAAATAATGTTGTTTTTAAGAAAAATGCGAAAAACTTAACACGTGTCGTCAATAAATCGAATTTCACATAACTGGTAATTTCTGAATTGTTTTTAAAATATTTTGGAAGTTAATTTAATTATGTGAATTAAACGTAGTACAAAAGTATAAGGATTAAACTACACAAAAACATAACGAGTCATATTTGGGGGCGGTGAATTATACAATTTTGACATCCTGTATCTCAAAAACCAAGCGATTTCGGACAAATTTCTATATAAAACTTTTTTCTCAAAATGTACTCAGAAAGAATCCCCTTAAAATATTGACACGTTATTTTGGAACACCCTGTATATTGTTAAACAAGAAAAACTCTATATTAAAGCAAACAGCATACATTATGAAAATTATTTATTATGGATTTGTTTTTAAAACACGATTTTGTTCGCTTTTTAAAATTTATATATTCAAACACCAACTTTCCAACAACAATTGAACCAGATTATAAAAAATATTATTGTATATATTTTCCGGCTGTTTTATTTTCTATAGGTATATCTACATATATATATAAACAACAAATTATTTATGGAGGATTTTTCACACTGGAGTGAATATAGGAGTCATTAGACTAAAACAAAATTTTTTGTTTTAATTTGTTTAAATTTTAACGTATATAATATCGAATTACTGGAACGTGGGAGAAATGTTATTGTTATTTTATTAATATATCTCTAATGTGTAAGATGTTTGTTGTAAAATCTAGTTAAGCTTGCCAAAAAATATAAAATTAGAGCAGTTTTGTCGGCCAACAAAACACATAAAAATATTACACAAATCAATACATAAAAGTTGACAAAATTCAATCATGTTTTTATTTTATTACTTATTATAAAAATGAGACAATTTCAAAATCACACAATTTGCAATTTATTTTTGTTTACTCAATGTATTATCAAATTATTTATCATTGATAAACAATTACAAATAAGGAGTTCATCGCCATTGCTGAGGAAAAAATCGACAAATCAGCAACAAAATGGAAAGTTGAATATACATATTGGAAAAAATTAAAATTGATTTTTGTAAAAATGTTGTTAGTGTTTTTAAATGCGGCCAGTCGTCTCGAGATTTGCTAAAAATAAAGTACACCTTCACATACATACAAAACATAGTATATAAAATGGGGGCCGTGTGCAAATTGGACACAGAAGATGAAATTGAAACCGCGCGAATTGCAAAACGATAACGGCCAACGATTGTCCAAAAGGAAGTCAAATACAAGAATAACACCTTGACATTAAACAATTGTAATTATCTTCCTGGTTTGGTCAAGGTTGGAAAAATGATAATAAATTTGTCACTAGGACAATAATAGTTTTAAAAAAATCGATGATAAATTTGTTTACATACATTTGCATTTAACTTTGATTATTTTATAAAGGAAAGAAAAAAACACCTTGACTGGTTTTCCTATATGATAAATATTATCGTTAAACACCCGCAACCATTTTTTAAAATAACTTTATATTAAGTACGCTTTAAAGTTTTATTTATAACGACTAATAGATAACAATATATAAATTGTATGCTTATAATTAACGTACCATAAAATGTGTTATTTCTATATTACGTGTACATGTACATAAAAAGAGAAAATCCAAATAAAATGTAATAATAATAAATTGAGAAAATTGTTAAATACAATAATTGTGTGTTATAATTCACGTATTATTTATTAAAGTGTACGTGAATATAAACAAAACACTGGCTTATTCATTATTGTATTTAATTTCTTCCTGATGATACTTTCAAACAGACAACGTACTTGTCTTTTTTAAACACTATATTCAATTACATATTTTTATCTTTCAAGGATAAGTAAAAAAAAATATAGGCGCTACATTGAGACCTACTTTATATTATTTTAATATAGAAATGTGTTTTAATTCACTATCATATTATTATAAAACGCCTACACGTTTACCTACATTTTATAAACAATTTTCTACAATAGTATTTCGTTATTTTTATTTCGTCGATTTTGTATAGAAAAAGGCTTTTTCGTTGCAGACATAACAAAACCATTAACTATTATTTTATTGGCCTTTGTTATGTTATTTTCACGCTTATTATACAGCTTTTTTAGGTATTTATTACCTTTTATAGACAATTTACAATTTTACCCATTTATGGATGAGTAATTTGAAATTGTTTGTTTAAAATATTTTGATTTTAAGTATGCCAACAAGATTAAATTCATTTCCAAACAAAATGGATATTCAAAAACGAAATTTTCGATTAGACTGTGGTTTTTTTCTTCGATAAACGGAAATCCTATTGAATCAGTCATTCTTCCAAGAAGTTTACAAAAATCAACTCCCAATTCTTACTCATAATTTCAAATGCAAACTTATAAATATTTATAAATCGTGTCTATGCATTTAATATGTAAGTTTGTAGCGAAAAAAATAGTTGTAATAATTTTTATTCAACACTGAACTTGCGTTATTATCATTAATTGACCTACATATGCATCTTTATGTATATAATTATACATATATATTTTATATATAATGAATTTCAAGTGAATATTAAGAAAAAAAACCGTACATTCTACCTGATGCACACAACGACGAGTTGAATGCATCTTTTAGCTGTTTCTTCTTCTATATAGTGGTGAGTTTGAAGGTAAATGGGTTTTAAATCCAGACTTAAACACACACAGAAGAAAAAAACGATGAAAAAATATAAAACTAATACAATAAAATTGTGTTTGTTGGTAGTTGCAAGAAGAGATGTGCTCTGATGGCATTTGTGGAATGCAATAAAAGGGAGAAAAGTCACTTTTATTTTGTTTTAGTTTATTTTTCGTTTAGAAAAAAGTGATTCATGCACTTATTTTTAAACTGCATTATGTGTGCGATAAAAATGCAAATAAGTAAATTAGTACAACGTTTGTTTTAGAAAGATAATTGCGTTATTTTCCATTTTAAAAACATTTCAAAAAAAAATAATTCAATAAATAATAATTCGTATTGGAATTCGGGCTGAAATTTTCGTAATAAAAATTGTGTGTATTTAAATTTAGACATAAACGTGTCAAATAATAAATTCGCGCTCTAAACAAAACCGGGATATCCGATATTCTAAAAATAAAACGGTCTAATTTTACATTAATAGTACGAAAAAAACAAAATACCGTTATATTTATTACATAATTTCGAGATTTACCTTTTGTATGACAAGTGGTGTACCGAAATCTTTGCCACCCTGTAAACGGAAGCCCCAATTCGGCGAATCGCCTTTATTTAAACGCACTGTTATCAAAGATGCCATTATTTCACAAATTTAGCACCCTAAATTTAGCACTGCACTTTTTCAGTCCGACGATGAAACTGTATAGAAAATTTTCGTTAATTAAGTTATTGAAATAATTTGTAAAATTCTTTGCTTGTCGGCTGTTTGTGGTGTTATTGTAACGTATAATACTGGGGGCTCCTCAAAAGCGACCATCAAACACACTAGTTTATTAAGTGGGGGGCAATAAGCCGATACGTACGCTTTATTTATAGAACTTTATGTTTAAACAAATAAGAAATACTTGATTTTTTAAATAATACATAAAAAAATATGTTTATTTAATACGAGCGATAGAAATTTCTTATCAATTTTCACATACACGTCATTAAATTAAATCAATTCTTGGCAATTACTAAATATAAGATGGTGATTAAAAACCAAGGACTAGTTTAATGTGGTGCCAATGACGAAAAAATTTGTTCTTAAAAAGGAAAAGAAAAACAACACACTTTTTTACATTTAACAATAAATTTTATTTGTAAAACATTTAAAAATGAGAAATTTTATTTGCTTTGCCATTAAGGGAAAGATCATTAAACATGATTGTCTAACAATAACATTTTCTTTTTCACTACGAATATCACAATTAAAGCAATTTTTAACAATTTTTAACAATTTAACATTCTAAAACAGCTAAAAATAAAATATGTGACCGTTTTTTAACAAGTGCTTTTCTTTTTTAAGACAACTTGTAAAATTTGTTCCAAAAATATTTAAATTGTCACTGTTCCATTAACAATAAATTATTCTAAACTACATTTTATGAGCAACAATTAGCGTAAAAGATTAAAATCACACATATATGGAAAATGGAATATATTATTCTAATATTAATTATTGTCTTAGGAATACTATGATTCATCTATTAATCGATAAAAATTAAATATCACAATAATTAGTACAACAGTTTAATCTAAAAAATGTTTGTACTTTTCCAAAATATCATTGAATATCGATATATAAAATTTCGCAAAATTCCATAAAAATTTGTATTTGTTTACATAAAGCTTTAACAAATGTTTTAAAATACTTGTTTATGTATAAAATACGGAGTTTATTATTGTCTCAAGTTTCTTATTTTAATTATTATTGTCTCGTGACTTAAAAAGCTGTTGAGCAGAGAAAAATTAAAATCCTGACTAGATTTCGGAAAAAATATCTCGTTTTTTCTCAATACTTATTTATCTTGTTTGGCCGTTTGGGCTGCAGCTTGTCGTTTCATATCTTTACTAACGAATGCTGTGAAAATAGTGCCCAATAATAGCATACAACTCATTACAATGTTGGCCCACATGTCGCCAGCTTTATAAAAAATGGCAGAATATACACTAGTGAATGCAATTCCAAATACTTGTGAGGCGGCATTCAATAGACCCGCAGAAGTGCCTTCCGGTTCAGGATAAGTCAATTCGGCAGCCAATTCGAAACCAACAGGAAGTAAACCAGTCATGAAGAAACTGAAAAATTGAATATCGATTGTTAAAAGTTTGACATTTCTCTAAAATTTTCTTACCCCAATAGAGCGGACACCAAATATACGATTATTATGCCCTTGGAAAGGGTGAAGGTGTAAACTATCATTCCAACTAAAGAGAAAGCGTACACCACAAGAGTCGTTTCTCTAAAAAAAAAAAAAAACAGTTAAAATTATGATGAATGTGCCAAGTTTAATTATACACGTATTTTGTGTTAAAATGCAGGATTTTTAATAATTTTTTTTTTTGAATGTATGTAATTAAGATCTTTTTCCTCTATTTTATATAAACGACATTAAAATGTAATTAGTGTGAAAAAAATTACGTGGACAAAAAGTGAGTTTTAATTTTGGCGAAAGCGCCGGTTGAAAAGTGTTTAAGGCAATAAGTTTAACAATTTATTACGACTATTCGGAGCCAAACGTTTTAGTACATTTTTTTACATCATTGCCAAATATTTCTCTATATAGTCTAGTGAATACAACATTAAAACGTATTGATTAAAAAACGATTTGCAGACAGAGAAACTTTTTCGTCAAACTTTAACAATTTATAACTTTTATCTAAAACATCATATTTTAATACAGTTTTTTCTATAGCTTTGCCAGGGATTTTCCTATAATGTGCTGAAAACTGCATTAAATTATAACGATTATAAATAAAACTGTAGGTCAAAGAATGGAGTTAAGATTTTGGTGAATGCGCCAAGTAGAAAAATTTATAAAATAATGTTCAACAATTTATGACTTTCGTTTCAAGAAGTATATTTTAGTGTATATTTTTCTATAAGTTAATTAGATATTTCTTGGCAATTTAACGATAATCATGTAAAAATGCACTAAAAAAATGAGTATTAGGTATACGTTGAAAATTCTCTTACAATTTTGGTAAATGCGCCACTTAAAAAAAAACTTAAAGTAAATTTAACAATTTATAACTTTTACCTAAAGCATCATATTTAAATACAATTTTTTTTTATAGCTTTGTCAAGGATTTTCCTATAGTGTACTGAAAACTGCATAAAATTGTAGGTGAAAGAATGTAGCTAAAATTTTGGTGAATGCGCCAAGTAGAAAAATTTATAAAATAATTTTCAACAATTTATAACTTTTGTTTCGAGAACTGTATTTAAGGGTATACAGTAGAATCCGGTTATAACGACTTCGAAGGGACCGGTGATGTTACGTCGTACTAACCGGAAGACGTACTAAAAGAATTGACAATTTTTATTTTCTTTTTTATTAGGTAAAATAATCAAATACATAATGTATTTTTTATAAAAATCAAAATATTTATTTATTTCATATAACTAAGAATAAGAATTTCAAATAATCAACATACGTAATTTTACATAAACTTAATCACTATATATTCGCACATACATATACTAACTCGTCACCCGCAAACTACAGCCGTAAAATAAAAATAGGGGTACGCGGGGTAGAGATAGCACGTTGCTTACGATTTATTTGTAAACATGTCTAAGCTCGTCGTTGTTATAACCGGACAATTTTGTGTGAATTTCCGTCGTTAAAAGCGATCGGTCGTTATAAGCGGAGTCGTAATAAACAGATTTTACTATCATAGAGGTTTATTGTAAAACCAAACATATGCCTATACTAGCGTCGCTAAAAACGGTTGTTCGTTATATGCGAAGTCGTACTAATCGGATTCCACTGTAGGTAGTTTGCCTGTTGTCAACTTGCAGCTTCAAGATTAATT
>SSSI01008001.1:0-35324 GCA_004796505.1 Oryzaephilus surinamensis | reverse complement strand
ATAATATTTTAATACCCTGTAGATTTACAACACCTTGGCGACAATTAAAAAATAATTGCCACAGATTAACGATTAATTTTCCATATTTATTATGTGAAAGTTAAATTTAAATATTATTACGGACATACACGCATATTTTTCATATTTTATTCTCGGTTTTATTACATTATTATACACACACGTACAAAATAAATTTGTAATACCGTTATTACTTTACAATTATATTTTTTTTCTCCTCGTATCAATATTATAATTAAATAATTTTTAACATAAATACAAAATTATAATATTTTATCAGTGTAATAAATTTAATAGAGATTTTTTTAATTCAGTTTCCTGCTAACCTAAATATTATCGTAAATAAATCGTTACCTAATTGTTTTAGTAAAAATAATGAAAATAACGGTTGTGTATTATAAAAAAAAACGCGGGAATTCATCAAATTAGCAACAAATCCAATTTGTTGTAGGATTAGTACGAATTATTTAAACAAAACCCTAAAAGCTTCTAAATAGTATCAAATTTGATCAAAAATCGTTAATTACAATTTATAATCGTCAAAAAACGATGGCATTTGAAAAAATCAGTTTCAATCTGAGTAAATTTTTCAAAATAACAACACAATCCGGTTTGTATTTGTTTACGGTAAATTATTTAAACAAACCCTTTAAAATATTTACCAGTATGCAATATAAATCGTTAACTGATTCATATAAAAAAAACGATTGCATGTAAAAAAATGTATTTAAAACCGCGTAAGTTTGTCAAATTAACAACAAATCCTCTTTGTTGTTAGATTAGTACGAATTATTTAATTAAAACCCTAAAAGCGTTTAAAATAGCAACAAAATATGAGCAAAAATCGTTACATTTTAAATCGTTAGATTGCATATAAAAAATCAGTTTCAAAATGCGTATAAATTTTCCAATTAGCAACAAAATACTGTTTTTATTTGTTTATTTGGTTGAATTATTTAAACAAACCCTTTAAAATATTTACCTAAATATCATATAAATTGTTATTGTTTCATATAAATAACGAAAATAACGATTGCATGTCAAAAAATCTATTTAAAATCACGTACCTATAAATTCGTGAAATTACCAACAAAATTGAGCTTTGAAAATAGTTTAAACCATTTTAATAGTAATTAAATTAGATTAAGATTTAAACACACAGAAATGTGACGTACATACCATGTGATATGTGTGTAAGTACAGACTTACCCTCTAATACCGGGGGCTGTTTGACAGCCACTGCAAAGCAGACTATATATCGATTCACTCCATTTATACCTACATATATAGTTGTATGTATATTTAGTTAGAAAATATTCACACACAATAAGCTCTCTCTATATACCTAATATCGTCATTTGATTTGATATTGTTGGTGTGTAAAAATTCTTTCAATTCACAACAATTCAAGTCCAACAAGTGTAATAGATACGAGTTTTGTACGAATCATTCATGTGAAGAAATTTACAAAAAAATAAAATAAAAGGAAAAATGTACAAGATTAATGGTAGAGTGCGGAAATTGCTAACGAACATTTTGTTGTTTTTGAAATTTTGATATAAATACAAGTATAGTAACAATGATATATATTGTTGCACAATTTCTATAATAATAAGAAATCCCTTAACTTAAAATTGCATGAAATCCTCTTGTGATTCAATTAAATTTATAACGTTGTTTTCTTATTGCTATTAAGTTAATTGAATATTAAAGCAGTCTGCTTTTTCATGCTTTAATATCTTATTTTGAAATGTGGTATTTATAAATTTTAGCATTTTATTTTATACATGCAGATCAAAGGAATATAGTATAGGGGAAAATATTCTGTGTGATGTTGCATTTTGGATAAATGTAAATAGAAATTTTAATTAATGCCAACTATAAACAACAAAAAAGTTTTAATTAAGTTTTCATTTGAAATGTATAATATACGAAAAACAATACATTAATATTATGGCTGTCATATAATGGAAAATTGAATCCATTTCCATTAAGAGAGCGTCGCCCATTTCTTAAATGAAGTTGTTCATTTTTAGAAATATTTACAAAAGTTGTTAGCAGTTGATGGTAAAAGAGTGAAAGCATTGTAAAATTGTTATTTCTCACGGTAAATTAGTTAAATTTTCTAAACTAATCAGTCTTGCTTACAAAATTATAATAATACATATACAACATTTTATTTATAATATTATTGTGTATTATAAGACAATTATTCACACATTAAATAAAAAAAAACTCTTTTCAATTTCATCTTTCATATACATTAAATTATTAATGGTTGTGAAAAACTTTTTCCAAAACACAAACACGACGAAACTTTTGTAATATAAGATTAAAATTCTACACAACCAAAAGAAAAAATAATATGCAAAGATAATATTTACTGCTTTGCGAAAAGTTTTAGATTAACAGCTTTGAATTTAAAAATTGGACGTTTTTTTCTAAAAATCATTTGCATTTTATCGGCCTACTAGCCAAGCATCATTTTTCCACTGAAAATTCCAGACAGATGAAACAATTTTTTTATATACGATGTAAAAGAAATCAACGAACCATTCAATATATTTGTTATATATTGTAAATATGAGAAAAAATACTATATTTTGCACTTTCGTGCAATAAATAGAGCACCAAAACACGTGTAGATATTTTAAAACGAAATTTTTATTTCATTTTACCGTTTAGTTTTAATTACAATCATTAAATGATTTTAAAAGATCACTGAAACAGAAAACGGAAGGACTTGTGGGTGAATTTTTCGAAAAAATACAATCTTGACCTTTACTGGCCAATTATTAATTATTTTTTTATTCAGATATAATTTGCTTTCACTTTGAAAAAAATAACTGCTACACAATAGACATGTTGACGTGTATATTTTGTAAACTATAAAGACATGTCAGGTTAAAAGTCATCGAAAATTCGTTTTCTTTTTATTTCTTAATGATTATTGTGTAATATACATGTATATAAAAACAAATTATGTACTCGTACGTAAACTTTTAATGGCGGTAACTTTATTTTCGCTTTATTATGGCTTATTAAACTATTTTTTAATCTTGTTATAAAGTTAAAATGTAAGTGCCTGAAAAATTGAAGGGAAATTTTTGAAGAGTCGCCGTATTAAATTGTCAATAAACTTTATTTTCATTAAAAAAACATCGTACAGCGAAAATCAACTGTTGAATTTTTTATTATCGCCAATTTGTGCATTATTTGAAAGCTTATTAAAGCTTTTTTGTGTAGGCGACATAAATTAAACTTCTCTTGTATAACGATTATCGAAATTAATGAAATTGGGCACGTTAAAGTTGATCAAAAAGACGAAAAAAGTTTATTAGTTTCTGTAATTCAATGCCACGTGGTTCGAAAATTTCATTATATCGAATAAAATGAAATTGAAAACTTTATAATAATGAAATATTGTATGAGAACAATTTTTTAATCAAATTCTTTTCTATAATTATAACATGAAGTAGTTTTTTTAGAAGCAATTTGATTAAAAGTTTTAAATTAAAAATTCATCTAATTCTAATAAAATCGACTTTCACACAAACTTTTTTTATTATAGAAGGGTTTTCTATAAAATAAACACGAAAAAAAAAACGGAAAATATAATAAAATTTTTATATTATATTTCAGTAGAAACAAATAAAATATTTAGTCTGTGAAAAAGCTCTACAAATTGTACACTAAAACATTAAACATTAATCAAAATGATTAATAAGTCATTTTAAATGCAAAAAAAGAATTTTAATTAAAAAAAATTACCGCATAAACAATTTTTGTATCTTGAAACTTTATTAACTCCCTGTAATTTCTCTTTATCAAAAAAATGATTGCCAAAAGACAAAATAAAAGGTGTATTGTAGAAAGCTTTTTTGTTTCTTTTACTTCCTACAGAATAATACTAAATATTTGTAATCTGGTCAAGTCTTTTGTGTGTTCTCCAAAATCAATATTATATCCCCACAGTATATAAACTAGAATGAAGCCTTAACTATTGAAATAAAACCCTCAATTGGACTGGAAAACATTAAAAACATCAAAATAGACAAATGTTTACATTAATTATTCGTGTTTGAATAAATATTATGTTTTCGTTGAAACAATTTATAAGACACAAGAAGCCTATATTGATTCTTCCATTCAGTTTCAGATTAAAAAGAAATGTTCTGAGTTAAAGATACCCCCGTGTACACGAATTCAATTCATCATTTTTTTTTCAAGTATACGTAATATATTCTTATAGCTTAATACCACCACTTGTTTTACATTGTTTTATAAATATTTTATTTCCGATTTTTTACCATCCATTTCAAACAAAATGATTTCATTTCAAAAAGATGTACGTATTTTCATATCAAATACTCAAAGCAATATATCAAATGCCACATAAAAGTAATTTGTTTCCCTCTGTTTTTTCTTTTTTTACATTGAAAGGTAAAATATATGGAAAAGTATCACTTAAACTTTCATACTTTACATCTTAAACGTTGGGATAGAACAATTTATCAACAAACAATTAAGTTATCTTATTTTAAAAACAAAGTAAATGGGAAAATTACGCTATTAATCAATGACTATACATACATATATACTATATACAGGGTGTTCCAGAATAACTGTCGGCCACTTCAGGGAGTGATTCGTGAGTACATTTTAAGTAAAAAAGTTCATGTAAACACATTTTCGAAATGGCATGGTTTTTTGAGATACAGGGTGTTAAAGTTTCTGAAAAATTAATGTTTTTCTTTAATATTTCAACAAATACTGTATGATATCAAATTGACATTTTACACAAAAATATAGTTTATTGTTACACATCTTCATGAAGAATTTTGAAAAAATTGGCCACCCCCTTCGAGTAGTTTTGGTGGAGGGGGTAGAAACACACCCCAACACTTTAAATTTTGTCTAATGCAGATATACCGTTAATACCTAGGCTCATTTGATAGATAATTTAAGTAGGAATCTTTTTTGTCTCTTTATTTTTTTTGTTTAAATGTGCCGTTTTCGAGAAAAATTCAAAAAACTGAAATCGTGTCATGAATAAAACCAATTTTGAAAAACAATAGGTATAAGATACAAGGTAGCTAATAAGTATGTGCTATATAGCTTCAAGAAATAAATGTTTGGGTTATTTTAAGACAAAAACATCATGTAAACATTTGTCAAAAAAAGCACTGTTTTCGGGATACGGGGTGTTAAAGATATTAAAAAAATTTAAAAATTTAACACCCTGTGTACTTCGAAAACCGTGGCGTTTCTGACACAACTTTATATGAAGTTTTTGTCTTAAAATGTACTCGCGAATCACCCCTTAAAATGCTTGACAGTTATTCTGGAACACCCTGTATACAGAAGAAAATTGTAGCCAGTTTACTGTTGTATTTATACGTATACATATTATCATAAAATCTGCATATCCATATTGAAATGTAAATTAATTTTAACAATAGCCTTCTCGATATATATTGTTACTGTTTGTGTACGCATCACTGCAACCGGATGTCAATTAGGGCTTTACCTACTTGATACAAACAAGATATCAACACATGTATTGCCATAGCAACACAACTAATCATTTTCAAAACAAAGCCAACTATAAACTATAATACACGGTTAATTTAGATACCCGCGGTCGGTACGCCTTATTTTTCGGAAATTTCTGATATTATTTAAATAAAAATTTAAAAATCTATAAAACTGTATCTGTCTTTACGAGTTGATTTACTTGTAGTAACGCCCGCAGAACTACACATATTCAAAATATTTATCCAAGAAGTAAGTGTTGCATTTTATCCTTGTAAATGTTATGAAATATGATATATGAATATTCCACAAATATGACCTCTTGTTATATTTAACAATAAAATTGCACCTAAAAGAAGAAATTTTTGAAATTCTTTATATTAATTAACAGAAAAATTGAATTGTAATGTAAATTAATTATTTAGGTATAGGTTATTATTTAATATTAAAATTAAAATCAATCACAAATATGAAAAATAAATATATTTACTATAAATAATAAATAAACATAACAATAAACATAATTGTATGGATTTTTGGGGTTCTAAAAGCTCAAAAAAAAAATCGTTATTAAATCCTTAATTTCCTTAAATACTTTATTAGAAGAAAAATAAAAAAACAATTTAATTTAAGTTCGTTATTAATAATCTTCTCATAATTTCCTCAAGACAATGCAATCATTTTTAATATATGACATTAGCAAATGAAACTTCCCTAACTTGATTTATCAGAAAAATCTGATCGACTTATTTAATATAATTTGTTTATTTAAAAAAGATTACTTATTAGGAGTATTATTTTTAAAAACAAAAAATAGATTTCAGCGGACTTTTGTTACAGTAGATTTTGGCAGTTGTTGTCAATATCTTATGAAGTTATGACGCTTATGACGTCACAAGAGCAACTTGTCATTTCAAGTCGTGGCGAAAAAATGCTACACCGACCGGTGTAAATAACCCATGACCATATTATATGCATTATTACGTAATTGTTTTTAATTTCCCATTTGAATTTTATTTTTCTCTCTCATTTGCATAGTCTACTAAGTATATTATACTTTCCAATTTGCAATATTGTGACACCGTTTACATTAAAATGTTTAATAATAAATGAGAATTGATTTTTGCAGACGCCCTGTGTACAGGGTATCCAATTCGACTAATACTTTTTAAATTTGTGTTAATTTCTTTATAAACGATTTGAATAGTGTTATTCTATACGTAAAAAGCTCAATTTTTTGTTATATTTTAAAAAGCAATTTTCTCTTAAACTAATAAATTCGAACACCCTATATATATAATGCTAATTGCTGATTGTTTGCTATTCTGCTATAATCTCTGCTTTTATGCACTAACCTAGCACCAGGTAGTAAATTAGTTAATAAACTAAATCATTACGCAATTATCACTTGAACAATTCGATATTGAAATTATAATTAAAATCGTTAAGTAATAATTCTAATTACATTTAAGATTTATAAATGAAATAAAAGGAATATTATTTGAATGTGTGAAAGTGAGTAATATAATTAAATTTTACTCCTATATATTATTGTACATATAAGGAAATGCAAATTAATTTAAATTTAAAAATGCGTTAAATAATTCTTTCTTTTTTGTCTTTATTGTGAATATGGAAAATGTGTACGGGATGTTGTAATTTCCTTTTGGATGGTGAGATTTCGGATAAAATGCCTTTCACAATTTTAATTCTAAACTATAGTGATTTATTATAACATTTTTTCCATATACAAATGAAAAATATTACGAATTTAGCATTAAATATCATTATAAAATTCTTGTTAAAAGCGCGCACAAATTTTTATCTTGCATTTCTCATTTTTAATCAAATTTTTGCTCTTTTCCTCTCTCAGTTTTCGTCGTTCACACAATCATTATATCGCACAAATAATTGTCTGTAAAGATGTGCAACGAAGCACACCTCTTTATATACGTATTATTCTAAATAGAGTATTCCACGAACAATGGAAACAATATTCTTAATTGCAAAGTGCTTTCATCTAGGATTAGCGGTATATTTTAACAAAGATGACATATCACGTGAAAATGACAAACGTTAATCCTCAACATTTGCATAAAAGTCTTGTTAAAATGTGGAAGTCTTAAGCTCGGGCCATTCTTTTCATTATATCTTTACACAATTGTACAAATTACACGCTTTTTGCCAACCGGCGAGCTTTTATTCTCCACATGCACAATCAAAAAATAATTTACCGAGTGGATGTCAGCTTGTTTTTGCTGAAGAAAAATGTTTATGTATTTTTTCACTCGTTCTAATCCCAACTAGAGTCAATGTTAGTGAAAATGTCTGCACATTTGCCATGGTAGACATGTGAAAGCCCTTAAAGCTGACATGAATCACAGATAAAGTACGCATTTTATCTCAATTCTTTCCAACTAATCCAGGTTTTATGTATATTTTTGACAAAATGTTCGCACAAATAACGATTTTTTTGTTGTTTTAAATTAAACTATAGTATTAATCTTTGTACAGGAAATGAATCTCATTGAAATTGTAACCATGAATTTGTATTTATGTATGTATGAATATACGACTTGATACAGGAAATAAACTCTTTATTTCTGTGGAACGGTCACGTTTTACATGCAACATAAATGGTTTTTTCATCAAATAAATTTAACTCGTTTAATAATGTTTCTCATCAGGTGTCTTCCAAACAACAAAAATAAAACTAGTCAAGTTACAACATAAATATAATATTTATATAAAAAGCCTTTTATCTTAACTGGCAAATTTACAATATATATTTTCAAACTGAAAATATCTTTTAACACACCTGGCTGCCCCTTAAAACTTTCCCGGGTGCGCTTTTCAAGACTTACGACTCGAAAATAACTTATATATTATTCAAATAGGACGCTTACACTTGTATCGACTCAAACAGGTTAATATAAAACAACTTTAATACGAAAAACGAACTTTATTCCCTTATAAACTAACATCTTAATACACAGCATTATAAATTAATTAAAAAAACGAAAGTAAAACTTTAAGATTTTAGGGCTTCCTGTAATTTCCGGCGTACTGCCGCCACTCTTTCTTCCTGTCGTTTAATATCATCGTCGCTGATATTAACGAACAAAACCAACGGCTGTTTTGGATTCAAATAAACACCTGGATTTTTTTGTAGAACACTGTTAGCGCCCGTTTGGCCGGTAACTGGCAACGTACTAACGTGTAGGGCTGTTGCAACACTCTGTATAATCGTTTCTTCGCTAACATTCGGTCCAACGGGTTTCAAACCTTTTGGTAATTCCATTGCTTCGAATTCGGTACCATCTAAATCGCATGCACGTAAACCTTCTAAACGTTTCTCCCATAATAATTGTTTCGGTTTCTCTTGATTGCCATTATTCTTGTAGTCGCTTTTCACTTTACTCTCTTGGGTTTTGTAAACAGTTACTGGCTGTTTAAATATTGATGCAGTTTGTCGGATTGGGGGTACCAATGAGGCATCGTTACGCATATTACGACTATAATACAATTCCACTTTACCAACAGTTAAACCAGTTTTACGGTATATGTCGTCACGTTGAAGCCGTTTTGGCACGTTTGCACATTCGTATTTTGTTTTTTCAATTGTTATTGAACTCATTGTTAATTATTGTTTGTTGATGATTTTGTCAAATGTCGAAAAATTAATGGCAACTAGTTGTTGCCAACATAAAAGACGGCTCAACACTAAGCATGCTCCGGCGAACGATCGGTAAAGTGGACGGCTTTATTGGTTCAAGCGTGCGCTCAATTTTAAATTCCGTATACTGGGTGCTCGAATAGCGAGAAAAATCGTTTTATTACTTTATTATTTATTAAATAAAGCAGTTTACAATAGATTATTACCGGAAAATTGTACAATCTAACAGTTTTCAAATGTATACAACTATATTGTAAATATTTAGAATACAGAATGTTTTTGAAGTTGTATTGTTTTTCATTCGACAGAAAAAGTAATATAAATTCTAAGATATTGATTCAATCTCTTTAAATATTCTGTTTTTTATTAGATTTGTAGTGAGAGAAAAGTTTGTTAGCTAGTTTACCAAATATGTCAAAACTCTTTTATTTTTGTTGAAATCGAGGTTGAAACTTTAAAAAGAAGATAAAATGTTTTTCAAATAAAATGTCTTTGAAATCAATACAATTGTTTTATTCAATAATAAAAGATAAATAAATATCACATTATTTACTCAAGCTTTTAAAATATTCTATTTCTTTAGATTTGTTACGAGAGAAAATTTTGCCGGCGCCTTCGCCAAAAATGGCAAAACCATAATTTTTTCTTTTCAAACTTGATATTTAAAGAAGGTGAAGGTTGTTTCAAACACAAGATCTATTACTAATACAACATTGTATACAGTTATAAATAAAATTGTGCTGGTTTTAAACATAAACAACTTTTATTATATTATTATTATATGTATGTATTTGTAATATAAATTTTATATTTACATGCTTATTGAACATAAAATTTCTCTTCTCTACAAACATATTGCAATAATAATTTCTGATCTACTTGTAATTTTTCCCCTTTGGGTATATTTTATTTAAATATTTCTAAATAATTTGTTCCGGAACCCGGGTTCCGGCACCACATACAACAGTTACTCCAATTAAATTCAATTTTTGAAGAAAATTCGTAACAATTCACTGAATAAAGTACATGTACAGTACGTTATTTAAAATCCTTGACATTTTCTGATGGAACTAAACTGATGTTGTTCATCTCGCACTCTGTACAGTTTAATTAATCGTACATATACATATTCTTTTATCATGCCATGCAGAGAGCCGGTTTTATTCTTATAACTTTTAAAAAGTGAACGTACATATACATAATATTTAATAAAACGATAAACAATTTTTTTTATCTAATTTTATAAGAGTACCACGCCATTCTTCGGTGCACTAGCCTTTCTAGTAGCGACCTTGCATTATTACCGCAAGGCCGTTGTCTCTTGAAAAACCTCCGCATCTTATGTACATATTAGAAGAACACCCATCTGATACCAATAACATTCATTTTATTGTTTAATTCCAGATCGGGCAGTTTAGGTTCAACGAAATCCGTTCTAGACATCGAACAAGTCAGCCTAAAAGCCAGCCAAGGCGACATAATGGGTAGCGGATGTGTCGAAATCGACAATTTAGATGATGCACGTAAATTGGTACGTGAATTACGGCAAAAATCACGAACACAAGCCCAACAAATCATGGCATGGAGGCGGGCATACAAAATGCAAGTAAGTTTTTGACGCAAACACATATATATTTCTTATCAAATTCGTAACTTTGAAACATTTTGTTACAGGAGTTGCTTATAAATCGTTTACAACGTGAGAAATGTGATCAATTGAAGGCACTAAGTTCTAAATTACTTTTATTCGAATCTAGACTGATACGTAAACAAAAAGACATATCAACAATGTTAAATATACGGGAAAATATTATACATAAACAGCAAAGATTAATTGAAACATTATCAAATCGTTTAGTTGACAATGGATTGGAAGTACCACAAACGGAATTAACGGAATTAGATAATCAATTGCCGGAATTGGATTCATTGAACGATTCAGATAGTGCTGTTGTTATGGAAGACATCGATTCAGATAGTAATATTTATCATATACCAAGATTTCGTTCAGTAAATCCGGATTGTATAACAATTGTACGAAGTATATCAGATGCAATCGATCCAAATCTAAAGTATACAGTTCGTAGGAATAATAATTCGTTTTTGAGACGTCCAGAAATACTGGAAACTGTTTATAGTGTGGAAGAGGATGCTGATAACGATAACAATACGTCGATGGATCAGAAAAGTGAAGCGAATAAAAAGAGGGATGCATTTGCAAGTCGTGGAAAAAGTGCATGTAATATTGAAGTGTCAATTGAGTCGATACAAAAAGAGAAATCATTGGAAGAGAAAATTAATGCTGATTTACCGCCTGACAAACAAGTGGACGATGGTGTACAAGAGAATGATGTAAATAGAACAACAAATCACGTTAAAACATACAATCGTGTCATGTCGAATCATCGATCTGTTACAAAACCCAAAGATGTTAAGTACAAGAGAATAAATAAAGCGAAATCGAAGAGTTTGGAGGAGTTGAGGGGCCGATTGAAGAATTGGGTGGACCAAGGAAGTAAATTGGGTGGCATTACTTTGGAACACAGTCAAAGTTATGCCTAATTAGCATTGTTTTTTGGGTTTTTAGTGATGTTCAAGTTACTTTATTTAGTTAAACTGTGTTAAATAATTATTTTTTTATTGTATGATTTTGTGATATTTAAGTTATAGTTTTTCTTTTTGTATAAACTTAAACCAAGACAATCTTTAATCAAAGTTCTTTTAAATCTATAATTGTACATAATTATATATAGCTTCACATAATATATCACTATATTTTCAAATACGCCTATTATATATTATATATATATGTATACTATTTACAAGTATGTAAATAACATATTGCAATTGTATGTAAATAAAATAAAACTAAAACATGTATGTTCCTTAAAATAAATAAGATCTCTTACAAAACATATAAGTACATAATTATTATATGAAAATAATAAAATCAAAATATTTTCTATACTTCTTTCGAATTTGAGCTTTTTGCATATACTTAAAATGAAATTATTGTAAGCTATTTTAATTTATATACGTTATAAATGCTTTCTAAACTGATTAACGAATGATACGAATAAATAAAAAAAACCTTGCACTGCAAATAATTAAGATTTATTTTTATATTTATTATTTTAATTATACATTCAATTTGAATGACTGTAAACGTTTGAAAACTAGTTTTGTTTGAAATAAAAATGCTTAGCACGAAATACATATTTGTTTTTCCAAAACTTCTGAAAATTCAATAATTTAAATTCAAATTTGATATTGTTGGTTGCCTATAAAAAATTATAATAAAATGAAGTTAGCAAGGATGAAAACTGATCTGAAGTTGGACTGCCTGCAAAAGTGTTAAATGATGTCAAATGTCGAATAGCAATATAAATTATGTCACTTTCATATAATAATTTACAATAATAATAATGTAATAATTTAAAAATACTTTATTACATTTAAAGATAAAAATGTGAGTAAACTATGAAAAAATTCTCATCAATTTCTGTGGTGGAAATTAGTAAAAATCTGGTACGAATTGACTTCCAGGAAGTTGGCGTGTCGTTTATAAAAGAAATAGTGATGAAACAAGGCCATCAATAGCGTACAATACAGATTTTTAAATCCAAAGTTATGTATTTATTAAACAACAATGAACTCATTAAACAGTAGTGAAACGATTGATTGCGATGTTATTGGTGAAAAAACATTTATAAATCAATTATTGGGTGAAATGAAGAGTCAATTTAATCGTACCGAAAAAAAATCGCAACCACAAGAGGAAGATCATAAAATCGACATAATTAAGACTGAAACTGATAACAGTATGAATATAAATGAAAATGATACAATAAAATCTAGTCAAGATAGTGAACAGGATAAGTCTGATGAAAATAATGTGAGTACAACTGAAATAAAAGAGGAGGAAAATAATTTGGATGACGAGAAGCCACGTATTGTGTTGTTGTTTAAGAAGCCAAACAATGATATAAAAGATACATCACCCAGTCGTCGTACATCGTTGCGTAATAAAAGTATTAGTGAAGAGAAAGTCGATGAAAATGTTGTGAAACGTTCGTCACGTCGAAGAAGTAAAGATTGTAATGAATCTGTCTTGCAAAGTGCTATAGCACGAAAGGAAAAATCCTACAACGAATCGAATAAGCCGCAACGTTTATCCAGACCGTTAAAACCGACTAAAAAGATTTTGGAAAATTTAGAATTGGCAAAACAAGAGCATAAATCGAAATCGGAACGTACTAAATCGCCCACAAAAACAGCAAACAGTGATGGTAATTATGATGGATTAACTGATGATGAAATAAACACTAATAAACGTAAACACAAACATCAACACAGTAATAAAACATCGAAACGACATTCGAAAAGGATTCGAAGTTTTGAAAGCGACAAAGAATCTGATTCTGATTTAAGTGGAAATTTAGATGATGGAAATCATTTAGAGGCTGTTAAATGTACAAGAAGGTCGCAAAGGATTTCTTCTAGGTGGGTGGGAAAAGGAATTAAACGGCTTTAATAGGTCACGAAGTTTTTTTTATATTTACATGGTTGGTTGTATGGAAACCTTTTATGAAAAATTCTGAAATAGAATTTTTTTATACAAATTTATTAGTTTTAAGAATATTTTCAGAAAATAATTACATAATAAATTTGTTGTAAGTTCACAAGATTAGTTTTGTGAAAATTTGTGATTTGGTGCAACTGGTGTTTAATTTTTTAGTAAATCCAAATACATATCTGCATTTTTAATATAATTTCAATGTATTCTCATGTATATAAATAATAAGATTTATTTACCACTATACTACACACTATTTTGTATTTTTTTGGCACGAATTTGTTAAATTGCACAATTATAAAATAAGTTTTCACGACTAGTGTATATGTAGTTGGTTGCATAAAATGTCTTTTTGAAAATTCGAAAAATGCCAAAAACGTACAAAAAACACTAAATTAAATACAAATATTTTTATTATTATTATTCATGTGAAATACAAATGGAATTTTGCATTGGCATGTTACATACTTGAGAGCTGTCATTAAAATTTGACCTGAAATTTTTACTGTAACCTTTTGATAACCGATTATCATTCCAGTCGACTACGAGAAGAATCCAGCATGGACGCTGAAGACGTTTCATCTGAATTCATCCATTCAATTACCGACCAATCGAATTATCCATCAGACGATCCTGAATGTTCAGCAGTTGGAGCTGAATTGATACAATCACGTTTGTGTCTTTGTACGAAAAATACTCAATTATATGCAGCTATTGATAAGAATGGTAAACAAACATCCATTTAAATTGTGTTTAGTTATGTAATTTGTTATTTTAGAACTAACTTATTGTACTGCTGTTGATAATGTTGGAGAAAGAATGGTGGGTTGTAGCCGAAAATGTGAAAATTTGGCATTGTTAAGGCCCTCAAGACGTGTTCCTTATGTTATGTTATGCGAATTGCATAAACATCGTTTGTTGAGGCACAACTGTTGTCCAACGTGTGGAGTTTTTTGCACTCAGGTACTGGAATTTTTATTTAGAAGTTGATTTTTAATAAAATAATACTTGAAATTGTAGGGAAAATTTGTTGAATGCAACAACCATCACCAATACCATCGAGAATGCCAAATATCCGTCGGTAATATGGAATGTTGTCCACATTGTGGCCTTTCCACACCCCCAAATGATGTACAGATCACGATGCATTCAGAAAAAAAGCCCGTAATTTTACCATTTCAAAAATCACAATAGTGAGTAACTTTTTTTAACTGTTTTTCTTTGTGTGTGCTTTTTTTTGTTTGTTGTACTAACTGTGTGTTTCAAAAAGTTTACAATAAATTATCATTTTTATCATTGCTTACTAATTTGTTTAGTTAAGTTTTTAGTTTTGTGTTTTTCGGCTTGTATCATTTTGCACTATATTATTTTGTTATCATCATAATGAAATATTTTCTTTTTTCTCTTTTTTTTTAAACAGATTTTTTTGTTTTTGAAACACTCAGTATACGATTTATTAAACTAAAAATATATATATAAAAAAATTGGTTAATTATGTGTTATTGACGAAAAAAATACCGAAAATCCATCAAAAGACATTTTACTAATTTTAGCCCAACTGCTAAAATGTCTTTTCAATCGAATAATATTGATAAGAAAATTGAAGATGAAGATTTACCATTAATCGATAATGATTTATTGCCAATTATCGATAATATAACAATTGACGAAGAATTTACTGAAAATGATTTACTTGAAGCTATTAAGACTGGTGATTTAGAAAGACTTGCTGTAATTTTAAGTACACATGCAGTGGATTTTAATTTTAAAATAGCCGATTTTAATGATGGCACAATTCTACATTATGCTGCACAAGCTGGTTTACTTGTAATTGTCCATATGTTAATTGTGGCCGGTATGGAAGTGGATGCATTCGATAAAGAACAAAATACAGCATTAATGCTAGCTATATGCTCAAATCGAAATGAAATTGTGCAATATTTAATACGGGCTGGTGCAAATATCACGCTAAAGGTAAAAAATTCCATAAAATCTTCTAATGGAATCATTTTTAAAATTATTTATGTAGGGTACTGATGGCATGACAGCCCTTCATCTAGCTTCAAAATGTGGCAATCTTAACGGTTGCCAATTATTACTGAAAGCTGGCCAAGAATTACATAATAATTTCGTAAATAGTCAAGATGATGGTGGATGGACGCCACTGGTATGGGCATGTGAACATGGCTATGTGGATGTTGTCAATTATTTAATATTGAATGGTGCCGATGTATCGTTAAGAGATGTTGAACATAATGTTGCCTTGCATTGGGCCGCATTTAGTGGCAGTTCGAGAATTATTGAATTGCTGTTGAATATTAAAGGGTGCGATGTAAATGCTGTGAATGCGCACGGTGATACGCCACTGTAAGTTTTTTTTTTAAAAAAAAAAAACGCATCTATCTTTCTTAATGAAATTAATTTTGCAGACATATTGGAGCACGTGAAGATCGCTATAATTGCATAATAATTTTATTATCAAGAGGTGCAGATGTAACACTAGTGAATAAAAATAATGAAACCGCCTTAGATTGTGTACCTGAAGGTGGGGAAAGTTGTAAAGTGATTGCATTAAATGTTTATTTACAAGGTGTAACTTGTTCAGAATACGGAAAGAGGAAAATTATTTTAACAAAGTATTTTTCTGCATGTTTAGTTGAGTGAAATTATTTAAAAACGTTTTTTTTTTAGTGATATATCAAAAGGTAAGGAAACAAACCCTATACAATGTATAAATATGGTAGATGATGAAGATTTACCAACAAATTATATTTATATTACGAAAAATTGTGTTACAACTGAAAATATTTGTATCGATACGAAAATATCGACAATGAATTCATGTAGTTGTGAGGAACGGTGTACGATGGATTTTTGTAGTTGTACGAAAATGTCGTTAAAATGTTGGTACGATGATGATGGGAAACTTTCGTCTGATTTCAATTACTCGGGTAAACTAAAATCGTAATAAAAACCGCCAAATCATGATTTAACTAATTTTTTATAGATTCGCCATTAATTTTTGAATGTAACGAAGGTTGTAATTGTAACACAATCACTTGTAATAATCGTGTAGTACAAAAAGGGTTAACACAACGTTTTCAACTGAATAAAACATTAACAAAAGGTTGGAGTGTTAATACATTACGTTTTATACCAAAAGGTGGATTCGTTTGCGAGTATATTGGTGAAATTTTAACAGACGTCGAAGCAGACCAGCGGGAGGACGATAGCTATCTGTTTGATTTAGACAATCGAGTAAATTCCATTTAAAAACAAGGTTTTTTTTTATAAAGTTATAAATATGTTTACTTGTAGGATGGTGAATCATTCTGTATAGATGCGAAATATTATGGAAATTTTGCACGTTTTATAAATCATTCATGCAAACCGAATTTACATCCTGTTAAAGTGTTTATTGAACATCAAGATTTACGTTTTCCACGTATAGCTTTATTTGCAAATCGTGATATAATGGCTGATGAAGAATTGAGGTAAATATCTTTATAGAAAATATTAACGAATTTTTTGATTTGTGTGTCTTTTATCAGTTTTGATTATGGTGATAAATTTTGGTTGGTAAAATGTAAATCATTTACATGTCAATGTGAATCTCCAGAATGTCGTTATTCTTCTGAAACAATACAGGAAACAATAAATAATTATAATAAAAAAATATTGGGCAATGAATCTAATAATATCGACTGATTTCTTTTCGTTATTTTCCAAAGAGGAACGTTATTTCGACTGATTATATCGTTTTTAACACATAATTACTGTACTTAAAGTATTTCACAGCTTTTTTTGTTCACTTTTCAACATAAACTTAGTTACCAAAAAAAAAATCGTAATGAAATAAGTTGAATTTGTGATAATTTAACTTTGATTTTAAAAAGTTACCTATTATATTATATTTTTTTATGTTATTCAATAAAATTTTGTTTATGTCGTAAAATAAAGTTGAGTTTTTGAATAAAAACACAATAAAACTTGTTAAAATCGTTTATTGACAAACAAAAACATGTTTATACACTAAAATCGTATAAAAAAACAACCGTTTAACCAATACCATTAGTTTGTACAATAATTTACAAGAAATAAAAATAAAACACAAACATATTTTTAAGTATAATTTAATTTTAAAGCTATTTTGATTCGAGAAAAACGACAAACTACTCATTCGGAAGCCCAAAATGTGATTGTAGCGTGTATTTAATTTATTTACACTAGGTTGCTTAGGCTCTTTAATTGTTTTTTTTTTTATAATTAACAGGTGGTAACAAAAATGTAGTTTTGTGCAAAAATCTATGTTTTTATTCACAAATTGTAGGCTTCATTTTTGTTATTAAAAAATGGCAATTTGCTTTTGTTGAAAAACGTTTCAAAAGGCACAATTCTATTTTATTTTACAATTAATTTGTATTTCAGTTCTAAGTATTTAAGATATGCATCTACATGATATTTGTTTTCATTTAAAATTCAAAAAACAGCGGTATTCGAGCGGGTGTATTAGATCTCTAAAATTTTCCTTAAAATCTATTTTTAAATATATAATTATAATTTAAAGAATTGACTATAATAGGGAGAAAAATATTCGAGACTAATTCGAGTGAAATTTTTGTCTTACAAAATAAAATTAAAGAAAAAAACGTATTGATTGAGCAAATCTAACTATTAAAAAATTGTACATAAATGCAATAAAAAGGCCCCTTTTTCACATGCATTCATTCAATTATTAGCTATCAAGCCTATCATTATTAGAAAATGCATAACTCGTTAACGGATTAAAATTGGGCAATTCTTTCTGGCTTGAAATGAACGGTTTATAGCCCCATAATTGCATTGCTTTATCACAGACTGATTCAATTTCTTGTATTTCGCTACGATTCAAATCCGTACGCCAATGGAATGGTGTTGTTTTCGAGTCACGATACGTGCTCGACACACCACCAGCATTGATTTTCGTGTGTGAATCCAAAAATTGTTCCACTTTCGAATGGTAATCTAGATTGAAATATTCGAATAAATTCTTTACATGCGTATAAGGTCTTAATGATAATTCTTCGTATCTTATCGTCCTATAAAAATCAATAAATCAATATTAAGTCGTCCACTCATTTATCTAAATGGGTTTACTTAAATCTAGTTGGGTATTTATTGTGGAATTTAATAGCGGCTCGGTAGTCGCTTATCATATCATCGCACAAATTTACAGCCTGATCACAGTCCGGATTCCCTGGACACCATTCGCGATGTTTACGGGACTGTAATATTCCTCTAGGATCCCTCACTAATAAAATCACATTCAAATTTAAGCTGGAAAAAAAATAGCAATTTTGATGCAAAACTGGTTGCATAAATTTGTAGACAAATTGTTTACTTTTCATCTTCCAGCAACTCTTCCACTAGTTCCAACCTTAAACGGACTGTTTTCATCGATTGGAATGGAAATAATTTACAAAATTGATTTAAAAATGTCGCATTCCAACAAAAATCCGCATTTTGTACTGTATTACATTTCTCCCATAATCTTGTATTATGTGTGAATAAATAAACATGATGTTTACCATACGATAAATAATTATCCAAATTCATATAATCACAATTAAATAAATCTTTTAATGTTCTCATAGCTTCTCTAATATCTTCGTGTTGTGTATTGCGACGTATTTGTACAATTCCACGATGTAATAAGGGCTCGTAATGATAAAAATTACCAGGTATGGCGTTTAAAATCTCACCCAGAAACGTCGATCCGGACCTCCACGTGCTGATTATCAGTGTACGTAACGGTCTTCCATCAGATATCAACGTGAACTCTTTCAGTTGTTTGTTTTTCGGAAATTTGTAGTCTTTTATTTCTTCAGTAAGTTCTTGTTGGACAATTGTTAGAATATTGTTTGGCAACGAGGATGGTGTAAAGTTTTCTTCAGTATCTTTCAAAAAATTCGGATCATTTCCAACCGATTTATAATAACGTACAAATTTATCAGTTTGAGCTGTTTCCCATAAATTATACAATATCAATGATACACAAAATACAATTACCACTGAAATGCATAGCAACTCCGTTCTACGTACCATAATGACATCGCTTACGTCTTTTTTAGTTAGATTTTTCGATTTAATAATAACCTAAAATATCGAACATAATTAATAACAATGTGCCGTTATGTTGATTTTGTTGTATTTATTTGAGACACAAAGAATCGAGAATTACATCGACAATACATTATTGTTTTTTAAATATCATTTAAATACATTAAATATAAATTCTGCCTCAGCACATTTTTATTCGAAGAAGAACAGGTCGAGGTTGTGAATTGTCAGAATTGTACACATGCCCCCACTGAATTTTGACCACAGGGTAATTCTTCTGCATGCTGGGCATCTCTTTTGCGCTTGTGGTGTTTTGTATCTTTCGATTTGAAACGTTAAAGCAGGTCCGTTTTAGCCCCAATCAATATACACCAGTATACATAAATCGTAAAAAAAAACTGTATAAAAAGTGGTTTTTATAAAAATGTACACATTGTAAAATGTAATTAAGCGCGTTTATTTTTGGAAAAATAAATATTGTATGTTAATTGTTTGTTTATATTTCCGAGTACGGTCCTGTTTAGCAATCTTATTGGACCAACTGGCCTACTACAGATATATGTATTTCTGTTATCGTATCCTGTTCTATAGTGTTGTGGGTTTGACCATCATCGTTCACTTTAGAGCTAAATCTATCAAATTATTGACATTTTTATATCACTATTAATAAAATATGATAAGTAAAACAGTGGACGAATAACAGTGCCGATTGGTGAATGGATTTAATTCACACAATTAACAAACAGGTACCAGTTATTTTTGAAACCAAACGAAAATTTGTGCTTTTTATAGATAAATATTGAAGAAGAACACTATTTAATCAATCAATCAATTTATAAGGTAAATTTTAATTTCTACATAGACTATTTGTTTTATTTATCAGTTATCGGTAGTAGCGGCTTTATTATTATCGATTTTTTCATTATGATTGTACTTTTTCATTCACAAAATTATAATATTTTATTCATATAACAAGAATATTATTAGTCAAGTCGGCTGGTATAACCTACAATTTAAATTCTTGGCGAAATTGGTATTTCCCGAGAATACGTGAAAAAAAATTCTTGAAATTTTGTTGCATTGCAGCCAAAGCCCATATATTTTGTATCCCAGACGATAACAATATCAATAATGGTTGCCAAAGCAATTAAAAGAACATCGTGAAACAAGTTGGCTATATGATAAGTTTAAATTTTCGTATAATGAAATAAAATGGAAGGAAACGGAAATGTAATAGAAGAGATAATATTACAATTATATTGTATAGACTAGTTTTTGCGTCTAAAAATACATTGACCAATAAGAGTATAGTTTTATGTTGGAAATCCCTTGAAAAGCCGCACACATTCCCTACGGAATTAATATTTAAATAAAATATAAACGAGATCCATTTGCGTGTTTAAAACATTTACACAAGTTTTATATTGCTTTTAATACTAATGGGACTAATAAAAACTAAAATATTATATAAAGTGTATAGCTTGAACTGATTTGATGGACGACATAAACTTTCCAAGTTCTACGAAATCTATAATACTTTTCAAGATGAATGCACTTGATCTATAATTTGAGATATTCATCATTAAAAAACACGTTTCTGAGAATTTTTTCGGTCATCTCTCTTCTAATTTACAGTCCATTCACTTCTCTTTATAATATGATATGTAAAAGCTATGCAGACAGTGGAGAGCAAAAATTTTTAAATTCGATTTTATTAAAGGCACGTCTACATATACAGCATTATGTTATAAGTAAAGTGAAAAGGTAATTGCTGGAGATATTATTAAAATGACATTTAAAAAATGTCAGCTAATATAGCCCATGATATATTATTATAAGCGGGGAAAAGCAGGCCATAAACATTTCCACCAAAACTAATTTTAAATATGTAATTGTTTCTATAGCAACACCCCCAAAATTATTAAATTTCGTTACCATAGCAATGATTTGTTTTCAAAACAACGACTTGATGTAAAACATATCACCACTTTACATAATAATAACTGTCGATTAACAAAGGTTTTACACTTTTACCATATCGACAACTGTTTTATTTTATCGTATGCAAATATTTGATGGAAATATTTATATTAGGGAGCAGCTAAAAGATAAAATTTTCCTAAATTTTCGTTTGTGTATAGTCTGTTTTTTAATTTTTGGCGAATACGTAATTTCATACTAAAAAACTTGATATTGGCAGTTAAATTCGTTTAATATTTGTTATTTAAAGATGTAAAATGTATACATTTTCAAATATAATTACATTTCTAAATGGTGCGAAGCTAAATTTACACCAACAACACGTAAATGTATAATAATAATAGAGAAAGTATTCATTTGAAACAATAATGTAACAAAGTTTTGCAAAAAATCAGTAAAGTACTGGTAATTTATACAGTTTTCTATTTTAAAGTAATGATAATTTCGTTTAAGTTTAAAATAATTGTTATTGTGTATTTATAAAAGGTTATTTCGTATTTTAGGTGAGATAATTTGACATTTTATACAATTATTATGTAATTGTAGTTGTAGGTGACTCTTTTTTGAATTGTAAAAGGAATCTATGGAAATATTTGAAAGAATTTTAAAAATTTTGTTTAATTATGTAAATATGCATATTTAAAAAAATTATTCCGCTAATTAACAAAACATTTGTGGATAAAATTAAAAATTTTTCGCTTATTAAAATCTAATTAACAAAATAATACATCATTATCATTTAGATACACCCTGTATATTAACCGAAACTAATGCGCTAAAAATTGTTTCTAAATTTCAATTCTAGTTTTTGTTTTTAATATTATTAAAAATTTATTTACACCGTAGTAAATTCGAAAAAAATTATTATAACGGTTTAATTTTTTATTACTTTGTTTATATATCATTAAATTTTTAATAATAAATGTAAAGCCGTTTTTAGTTTTCTTCGTAAAAATATTACGTCAGAAAAGGTGTGCTGCAAAAAAAATCAAAAACTTAAATATACAATATACGACATGTAAATATTATCGGGTGTTTATCATAAAACAAACATTTAAGTATAATTTTTTAATTCAATATTTAGCGAACCTTGAATATATTTATATTTAAAATGTTTATTTCAATATTTTCATAATTTAATTAAGTAATCTTGTAAAATTTAAGCAAGGTTTACAATAAACTAATTACATGTGTTTTCGTTTTTATGTAATAAAATAATCTTAAATAAATAGAAATAATACATTGTCCTCTGAATCACTAATTTGAAATAGCGATTTTTTTTAATTTGATAAAAGTAATTGTTATAATTTTGTTTTTGTCATCTCATCCAATATATATAAAAATTTCGAAATATGTACTCATAGTTGGTCTTTTTTGGCGCCTAAAACTGATAGTCTTAAAAAAAATTGTAATTTAGAGAAAAATAACCAGCATAATAGCAGCAATTTTTGGTCAATGAACTTTTTCCATAATAGTAGACAATTTTCATATAATTACTTATAAACTAATTAAAATAAATATTTTACTCGTACAATGTTTTCAATTTCTCTCACATAGATAGAAAGACGAGTATTTAACCATGATAATAACAACTAAATTCACATTCTTCAACTATTAATTTACGGAATAAAGTGTGTTATATTAGACACATGGTAAAATTTATATAAAAAAAATATATATTTATTTCTGATTAGAAACACACAATTTTTATGACAATGTACCGCTATTTATGAAATCTATTTATAATATTTTATATACAGGGTGTGTCTTAGAAGGTCATTACGAATTTAATTATCGATTCGAATAATTTTCTCTTATTTCCTTCTAAAACAATAATACAAGTGCCTTCTTAATTGGTTACCACCAAGGATGTTCGATACAAGTTCAGTTATTTTACCTTCAGGTGTGCCAAATTTGTGCTAAAATTTTTAGAACCGTTAGATAAGAGTGGTCCAAAAACGGAAATACACAACTTGTGTTCTTGAAATAAAAAAAAAACTGTGGGTGACATTAAGAAATTCTTAATGTGTCAAGTTCACACCTTACTTTATTTTTTCACCTCTCTGATTCTAATTAATTAATCGTGAATATTAAATAGAGCAAAACAAGAGTGAAAATCTATGTTGTGTGTTGTTTTTCGAAAAATTTTCTAAATATAATAATACTTGGCTGTGTGTGTAACTATATAATACCGTCATGCTGGTACAAAATCTGGTTTGGTAACTTTTTTCTGACCGTCAGTCAGTCAATCTCTCCACCAAGTATCCAAGAATAGATTTTAATAGTAGTACGAATTTTTTTTTATTGAAAACACATCGTATTTTATTAAGTGAGTGCATGAATATAGTAGGCTGTGTGTGCATGTGTGGATATGAGGAGGTTGTTTAATAGTTCAGTTTCAAACTTCACGTTAAAGAAGTAGTAAAATATGTTTATATAGTTAGTAGGCTGTGATTGTGAAAGGAAACGACTTAAGTGAACTTGTCTGTAGTTTTTTCTTTTTTTGTTTTTGTTTTTTAAAGGTAATTTTAATTACGTTGTTTGGTAATGCATACATATAATGAACGTGAAATGAAATCGACATTAAATTGAACGAATTTTTCTGTTGCCATGGTAACGAACCCTTATTTATACTGTTTCATGGACATTTTATACTTAGAGTTTTTCGACTTTCACAAAACCATTTGAATTAAGCAAATTTTAATGTAATTAATTTACGTATATATACAACATGTTGTTCTAATTTTTTTCTATTATTACTTTTGCCCCATTATAAATATGTATAAAAGTTTCACTTTACAAAATAAACAAGAACTTTATATATCTAGTTGGTTAATTGCTAATTATTATATGAAATAATTTATAAATATTATATTAGTTATTCATTTTGAAGAGTGAATTGAACGTAAAATAATTAGATTGCAAAAATAATCACTTTCTATTTATTTTAAATTGTTATAGTACAGGGTGTTCATGTCAACAGACAATTGCTTAATATTTAAATGAGTCATCGAATTTGATGGTTCATTTTCGGCATCAAATCAAGCGTGTTGAAAAAAAAATGAAACAAAACACGAAACGTTATTATTTAATAAGGAACTGTTTATATTGTTGCCATGGTCACCAATTAACAAACAGGAATCGTATAGTTTTTTTTTTACATCATGTAATTAGTAATTATTAATCATTAGTGAAATATGCAATCAGTATTTATTTATAAATTTTTATTGTTTGGATCATATCCAATAATATTGTAATGAATATGCCATTTTTTTTATTACGAATTTATGTCATTGAACTCCTCTTCATATACATATTACCTGTGGTAACTGTGATATTTGTCAACAAAATAAACAAAATAATGTTGACTATGATCAGCAAAAATTTTCACCTTGTCCCCATATAAAAAGAAACAAATTAACCATACAAATTTGTACATACATATATTAGACAAAAATTTTTATTTGCAGACATTGTAAAATTGTATTTGCAATAAATCGATCATTAATACAAGATGACATTTTAATTATACTACCTGAAATAAAAGTGATTAGGAAAATTGTCGAATGACGTTCAATTTACAATTTCATATCTTGTGGTTTAAGCTGTATTACCGCGAATTTTATTTTATTTTTTTTAATGTAAGTAATACATTTTTAAATGCAGCATTTGTTCATAATTAATACAATGTGTACATGAAAGATTAATTTATTTTTTCGTGTGAATATTATGTCCCATGTGAAAAAGAATAAAAAATTCTAACAATACAAAGTATTTCGTTTTGAGTTCATATGTGTATTTTATCAGTTTTATGACCTGTATTAAAAAAAAGCACAAAATTGGATTATCGAATAATTTATGCAACTATTTAACTAGACTCGCAGTTTAAATCATCATTCTAGTCGTAGGTGATTTTTTGTTGACTCTATTAATCTATTAGGTATCTTGTCTCTCTATTATTATTGTTATCTCGAGATCATGATTTTCTTTATAAAATAGTAAAGCAGTTAGTGTAGAATCTTATTCGATAAAAATTTTAGATGATTTCATCAGTGCCCGTTGTTAGGTTGTAAATTATATAAAAAACCGTTTTATTGAAAACCAGAAATCAACCTTGAAGGTCGTCCTTGAACGAAACGTAAGTACGTTTTTTTTTCTAAATACATTTTTTGTTGTTCTTCTTCGAAATTGTTCTTTTTCAATGGCAATGCCGTCATCATCATCATCATCATCATCATCATCATCGTCATACAAAACAAAATAACTGAACAATAATTTGTTGTTGTTGTCCAATAATAAAAATAACTTTACGAAACATATTATTATAAAATTTTTATATGTGAAGGCTTAAGAATTCACTTTTTGGACATGAAATTTTATTATTATATAAAGTAACAAGTGGTCTTTTTATTATTATTTAATTTTTTTTTGTTTGTAGGTGAGTGACTTTTAAAATTTCTATATAAGACGTGTTAATAAACTTTTTTAAGTTCGAATTTCTTGTTATATGATCGAATTTAAATTTGTACGCAATTATTCGAAGAAAACGTTATTGTGTACGTGTTTCAAATATGTAATCTTTTATCTTTTACTCATGTATACGAAATTTTAATTAATTATACTACTATTCTACAAATTTTTATTTATATAACTACACCGATAAAAAAAACTAGTCGAGGTACTTGAATATTTATTTTTGGATTTTGCTTTTTTATAGGTGCTTGATTAGTAACTTCTAATAAACTAATTAACTTATTGTACATTGTATTAATTTTATGAATATGTATTTGTATTAATTGCATTGCATATATAATACAAATGTTAAAATAAACTGATAAAAGTTTGTGTTTGTTGCAGGATTAGTTCAACTTAATTATTAAAATACGTAAAACACAAAAATTTTGAGAAATGAAACCGTGACGCATTTATGGAAAAATCCGTATACTCTTTTTCCATCTCCTGATCAATGGGAATGTTAAAATTTAGTAGCTATCTTCATTTGCGACCGCCTGGACGTAAAAAGTATACAAAAAATATATTATGAAAGTGTAATTTTATTTAAAAACAACATCAATTTTTATATATACGCATCTACATACATATATATAAAAAAAGTTTAATTTCTCCTCTAATCTACAATATTTATAAATCGAAAAATGTACAACAGAAAGTTTCTGTTGAAATGTCTTTTACTTGTCTGTGTTGTATTGGTGGCATTACATGAAATAACGAAGAATGGTGCACCAGTTATACGTGAATTACAACAAAGTGGACGTAATTTGGCCGCAATTGATCCATCAGCCCAAAATAGTGAACAACAACAAGTTGTTGTTGGACCAGTTGAACCATTACTAATCCACAAGGAACTATTAACAAAGAATGATGATTTGGAAAGGAAAATCAATGTACCATCAACAGCAGCGGCTTCATTATCATCATCATCATTACAAACCACATCGAAATTGGCACCATCATCCACAATCGAATCGAAACCAAAAGAAAAAACTGTTGGAGAACGTGTACGTGAAGTGACGAAATGTTTAGATAGGCCAATGATAAGTAAAACCCAACAACGTGGTGATTATTGGGTATTATATAATTATATAAAAGCGGAAAAACAATTTAAATGCCATGAAAGTATTACATATACAACGCATGCTGATTATTCGTTTATGGATAATTTAGTGCCATTATTGGAACGGTGGCGTGGACCAGTTAGTATTGCAATACATGCACCTGGTACTGATTTTAATAATACATTAGAATCTATTGCCTATTTGAGGGAATGCACTGAAACGAGTTTGGTGCGTGAACTTGTCACTTTTCATGTTTATTTCAGCACCAAACACGTACCGAAATGGGTAAGTAAAACAAAAAAATTATCCAAAACAATTTTTTTTTTGTAACGCCGTTCTAATTTGGTCTCATTACCAAACGATTTTTAGTAATTTTTATTCAAAAATCGTACAGTAATAGATGTTATTACTGTACGATCGCAGTTATAAGAAAAAACAATGTTGGTACTTCTTAAACTAATTGCTGGTTGCTGGAATTCAGGCTAATTCCATAGTGCGTCAATTTAAAAAATAAATAAACAAAGAAATATGTCTTCAATTACTTAAAATTATAGTTTATGGTACAATTGTGGCAATTACCGACATTGGCAGTTGGTAAATTTGTTCAATTGTTTCACTACCAACCAAAAAAATATTCCTAAATTCGAGCAACCATTAATTTTTTTAATTAAAAAAATTTTAATAAATTCGAATGTTTGTTACAAAAAATCTTGTGTTTTACTCGGGCGGAAAGATATTTGCAAAATCTCGCCTTTGAAGAACGAGGCGAAACTCGGCTTCGCCTCGTTTTCCAAAATATACTCGATTTTGCAAATACTTTTTCTCCGCACTTGTATAACAAATAACTATTTCACTTTCGTGCGTAATTTCAGGTGCCAAAACATTCAAACGTTTTTACCGAACCGTACAATTGCTCACAAACACCACCATATATGAATGCATCCACCGAACAAATGTATAAAACCCAAAAGAAATTATTGTATCCGGTGAATGTGGGCCGTAATGTGGCACGTGAAATGGCCCAAACCCATTATATACTACCATCCGATATAGAATTATATCCTAGTCCAAATATTATAACCAAGTTCCTAGAATTGATAGCAGAAAATAAGGGACCGTTATTAAGTAAAAATCCAAAAGTGTTTCCCTTACATATATTTGAAGTGAGTGCCAATCAACAAGTACCAGAAACTAAAACATTGTTAAAAGAAATGTTGGTGAATGGTAGTGCATTACCATTTCATAAGAAATTGTGCCCCAGTTGTCATAGTGTACCAAAAGCGAAAGAATGGCAAAATGCTAACGAAACAAAAGGTTTGCATGTGTTTCACGTTGGAAAAAGAAATGGAAAATTTATACATTGGGAACCGATTTTTATCGGTACACATTCGGATCCATTGTACGATGAGAGGCTCAGTTGGGAAGGAAAAAGTGACAAAATGACTCAGGTAAAGTTTACTTAATTAAAAAAATTGAATTTCTCCTAATTCGATTCGATTTATCTTTACAGGGATATGCGCTATGTGTAATGAACTACGATTTTCTGATACTAGATAACGCCTTCTTAGTGCATAAGCCAGGCATTAAAAAATATAAACAAGATAATAGACGTGCTATGTTGGCCGCCAAAACGAATCAATTAATTAAAAAGATTATATTCCCTGAATTGAAAATATTGTATGGCGTTAGAAAAGGCTGTGGTGTTTAGAACAAAAAAACAATTAACAACTCTAATGTTATATTTCAAAGAAGGCCATATATGTATTATTTAATTTTTATGTTCCCCAACTCCACGTTTGTATAATATTGAAAGGAATCATGTGATCTTATAATATTTGTAGTTTCTAATAATTATTTTTAAGCTATTCTACTTTTGTATTATGTTCTGTATATAAAAAACGTGTCATAATATTATCCTTTCTACAAGTTTCATCTCATTTCTATTTACTTTTACGATAAAATTGTTGTTTCTTGTTATTATTAAACAATTTCATTTCATCGTAAAATGATTGTAATATAATTTATTATATTTGTTTTTTTTTTTTTTTATTGTGACTGATTTATCAAGTCTGACTTTATTTATTTTTTTCCATAAATTTATTTTCTTAACCATCAAAGCATTATACAATATATTTTAGTATTATTTAAGGTACATAATTTGTATATAAGATTTTTTGCTCATTTTTATTTATAAATAGTACATAGTAAAGAAAAAATATATTTAAATGTAAGTTTTACAGCCCTTTAAATGTACTTACTAGCATTTTTAGTAAGATTTAAAATTTTTTATACAGGGTGTAAAACGAAACTGTTTATTGACAAAATTGACTGTTGTTTTTTACACTCTGTGTATATTTGTGCCCCCGTTTTTATTATAGTATTGTGCCTTACATGAAAAACTTGATATATTATTGAAAATGATACTTTTATACCATTATAAAGAGTGTAAACTATTTAAATTTAAAATTAAAATATTTCCATAAAGCAATTTTATGTTTGTTTTTTTTTTTTAATAAGAGAGAAATTATTCAAAGTTATGTAAGTTTTTTAAATACATCTTTGAATTTGAAAGAAGACCTTGGAGTAAAATGCTGTACATCACATTCAGAATATGATGTGCTTTTTAGTATTTCAAGAATCATTTTCGTTAAAAGAACATCTCTTCTGTTTTATCATACATAAAAATGATTTCTATTCAAATCGTTGTTGTTTTCATGGTATTATTCATACAAGGTAAAAATATTATTATAATAAATTATATACTAATTAAGACATGCTTGTTTAATTGCTTATTGAATCAATAATATGCGCTTATAATAAATCGTATAAATTTTTTAGCATTTTCTTACACAATTCACTGAATAATGCATGCAGTTTTAACATTTTATTTTATCATGCTATTTGATGTACACTGCATACAAAATGTATGTTTCAATGTGGGTAGAGATAACAATTTAAACTATTCAAAAAACGCAAAATTTGTCACAATTTTATGCAGACATTCTTGAAATTTCTATAAAACCTTGACATTATCTTGTAAAAGTAGCATCTTCTTTAAGAAAAAGGCTAAATTCATTAATAAATTTCTTATCGTTAGTAAAATAACTCTTTAAAGATATTAATTAGTTAAATAAATGGATAATTACTAATTTTTCAATTGATTGTGTATGAAAAAGGTGAAAGTGAAATTTGCGGTCACCAAAAAAAGAATAGAGAGAGGTCGCATTTGATTATATACCCACAAAATATGTGTGAATTGTTTCAAAATCAGTTATTTGCTCATTGAAATTCAATTATCAGAAATATTTATATTCAATTAATTTAAATTATAAATAACGTAGTTATCTTTGTAAATATTTACATTTTTATCAATTTTCAAAACCTGTGGCGTCATCTACTAACAAACCCACGATTTAAAAATTTAAAACGTAAAAATTACACCGGCAAGTTTAACTTTTTTTATCAGTTTTCAGCCAGTACAACTCTTTTCAGAATAATTTTGTTAGGAATTCCCCACAAGTGCCACAACGATCATTTTCCGGTGGAAGTTGTCCGGAAAAAGATGGACGTTATCCAACAAACACTTGCGACGGGTTTGTTTCACACAAAAAGATTAAAATTCCTTTTTTCATTCAATCTTTAGCTATATAGAATGTAAAGATGGTGTACCTGAGGAAAAGTTATGCGAAGACGGCTTATTATTTAATGCAGCCGTTGGAAAAAATACATTCCCATGCCAATATCCAATAGATGTGGATTGTACTGGACGCGAGCAAACACGTAAACAATTCCATGGAATATTTTGTAGATAAATTTATTCGTTTACGTCTTCCAGAGCCCGCTCAAGCCACAGAAGAATGTCCACATCAATATGGATACTATTTAATGGGAGATTCAAGAAATTGTGGCCAATTTAAGAATTGTGCTGCTGGTCGTGCATTTATTTTCGATTGTCCTGAAGGACTAGCTTTCAATGCGGAAACTTACAGATGCGATTGGCCCGATCAAGTCGCTTCCTGTGATGCAGAAGGCAAATTTCTACAAATCTCTCTCATTTTCATCAATTTACCCCTGAATTATTTGCAGCCTATTTGGGTTTCTCATGTCCACCACCTGCCAGAGGTTTCGGACAGGAAGAGTATCGTTATTTCCGTTCGCCAAATGACTGTCAACGTTATTTCGTGTGTGTAGACAATAAACCACGTCTGTACAACTGTGGCGAAGGAAGAGCATTCAATGATTTAACGAATGCCTGTGATGGAATTGAAAATGTAACTGGTTGTGCCGTACCATATCAACGAGAGTCCCTTTCTGTGCCCGGCTCACCCAATGGACAATACAGACAAACTCAGTACAGAGGATAAAATAAATAAATAACTAGAAAATAAACTGTGTATTATTAAACCTTATTTTATATCGAAAATAAGATTGCTTGTTGTTAGAGGGGCCCTAAAATTCGAACTAGGCGCCACCAGCGACAGCTGCACACCATCCCGGGAGCTCCAATTAAATGGGGCCACGCGCAAGTCTACACAACAACCGCCCTTCGCTTAGTGACTTCTCTAGTTGGCCTCTTCAGTCCATATTGAACGAAGTGTAGCCCCAAAATTTTCACCAAATACTTTATTTACCGTTGCCTACTGAATACAATTATTTTTACGGCTTATTTACTCAGTTGTTAATTATTATTTTGTTTATTGGCGATATAAGTCCGTGTGTGTGTGTGTATGTGGCTCGTTGTATTTTGGTAAAATGGATGTACAAGAACATTGGAGGAGTTATGCGACAATTTGTCGATTGTGTTTACAAAAGGATGGTTTTATGTTGGGAATTTTCAATCATTTACAAGGAAGAGATAAAAGTATTTACAAGAAAATTATCGATTGCACAGCTCTGCAGGTAAGCCAAAATGGCGGATAAACATTTTACTTTTTTTGAATTAAAATTACACAATTTTACGAAATTCAGCATGTAAATCTTTTAAATTATCATTTATTAACATAATCCGGTATTATAAAATGATTAAAACAATTAAAAAATTACGATAATAAATAATATTCAACAGTTTTCTTCCACGGTTTAACACGCAATTACTAGATGGCAACAGCACGTTGATTTCTAGCGGGTAATTTAAATGTTGTCTTTGCAGATATCCTATGGAGATGGACTCCCAAACGTAATTTGTCACCGTTGTTTATATAAAATTGAATTCTGTTTGGAATTTCGTCAATTGTGTTTCATATCGGATGCAACATTGCGTCAAATAAATGGTGTATCATCAACAGCCCCAAATAATAAAGACCAAGTAGAGCCTACTGAATTGCCTTTATATGAACAATTAGCTAATGGTAACGATGAAAATGTTGTTATGGTAGTAGATCCAACTGTCCCCGATTATGAGTCCGAATATGAGACAGAAAATGAACGTCAGAGCGACAATGAAACAACAACCACTGAAACAAACAATGTTACAATGTGTAAATATTGTGATCAAGCGTTTACCGATAAACAAGAATGTTTAGACCATGAAACGAACGGTCATAATACACAAACACCTTACAATTGTACAGAGTGTCAATTAGATTTTACAGATAGATTACAATATTCCGCTCATTTAAAGACAGTCCATCAAAATGAAAAGCCCTACAATTGTCCGCAATGCGATCGAACATTTGCACGTCGATCTGATTTACGAAAACACACAATCGTTCATACTGGTGTTAAACCATTCACATGCAACGTTTGCTTCAAATCGTTTTCACGTAATACAAATCTATCGAAGCATATGCGAATACATTCCAGTCAGAAACCGTTCGTTTGTCCAAAGTGTCCGAAAACATTTACCTCCAAAATGGAATTAAGCAGACACATTACGATACATAATGTACAAAAATCGCTACATAAACCAGTACCAAAACAATTCAATTGTAACTTTTGCAATTTGAGCTTTAGTAGACGCGATAAATTACTAAGACATGAAAAACGCCATTTTCCACAACAAGATAATACAGTTGAAAAGCCCGTAAGCGTGGAAGCAGAATTGCAAATATTGCGTGAGAATTTAACAATAGGCGATTATAATTACGCTTCAACGGCAAATTCCAACGAACAACCGGTAGAAGAGGAAGAAAAACAAGAAATGGTGATTAATTTGGATCCGTTCAACCACAATATCGAAAATGGGGACGCAACACCGCCAAAACTAATCGAAGAAACGGATAATGGCAAAAAATTTAATTGTAATAGCTGTAATAAATCGTTTTCTTCGCCGGAAAATTTGAAATATCATCAAGCTTGTCATACTGGAGTAAGGCCGTATTGCTGCAGTGTTTGTTGTAAATCGTTTATTAGAAAACGAGAATTGGATAGGCATATGGCCACCCACACTGGCCAAAAACCATTTAAATGTCCGAAATGCAATAAAGGTTTTGGTAGGAAAGATAAACTGGTGCGTCATGTGCGAATCCACGATGTACAAAAAGAGCACAATTGTGAATCTTGTGGTGCAACATTTAATCGAAGAGACACTTTATTGCAACATTTAAAAACGCATAGTACAAATTTAAAAGAAGAAGATGACCAACCACAGCAACAAGAACAACAAATCTAGTTGAATAGTAATGGAAAAATTAATTTATTTTCACGTTTTGTTATTTATATATATGGAAATAAAGTATTTTTATACTTATCTACAAGGTTTTCATTTAAAAAAAACAATAAAAACGTCATATTTAACAGTTTTTTATATTAAAATGTTAAGAACGCAAATGTCGCCTAATTTTTTTGTAATTAACTTTGCGAACAGGAACTTTGTAATGATAGTACCATAAATCGTTTGCTCGAAATGCGATTTTCACTGTTAAAACTGATGATGAATTGATGATTAACTGGAGAAGTGGAGGTGGTTCGTTTATATTTACACAACTGTTATGACATGATATGTAGTAAAATTTTTAAATTGTAACAAATTGTTGTACATATAAAAGCATTCAAACTGATATGGTTTTGTTTCTTGTTTAAGCCAATTGAAATTTATGTTATTTCAGTATTGTTGTGACTAAATAGAATATTTTGCAAGAGTCTCACCTTGATTTGAAACAATTAGATAATAAAAAACGCGTTTTGTTATGTTATTAAGTGCGTCAATTTATTATAGAAATATTTATTACTTGAGATTCTAATACTCTTTTGGTAAGTGCTAATTATGTATTTGTTGTGTAACTAATCAAAAATAAATATTATCAGTTACAAAATACGTTATCAAAATATTTACATCAAACTAATTATTTTTACTCTATATTTCTACATATACTCGAATATAATATTATTTTGGAATATTTTCATTGACTTTGATAAAATTACTTTATAAATATTAATTATTTATTGTCAATTAAGAGGGGATTAGGTGTGTTTTTGGTTGCCTAAAAAACCCCCTAATTTTTTCGGAACACAATGTGGCTAAATGGCTTTATTAAAAATTCTACAAAAAATATATATTATAGAGAATCATTCAAAGAACCAATGGGCTAAATTTTGTTTCATACAATTTTGTAGAAAGGCTAGAATACGGTTTTGAAAATTTCGGTTCATGACCTCAACCACTAAAAATAGTAATAAATAAAAAACTACTGAACACATTTATCGCAATTTTACCCTATAGATAGAAAAAAGTCCTACCTTTAAGATGATACCATTAAACCTGGTTATAATGCATTTCCCAAGGAATTTTGTGTTCCGATTTGCAATATTTTATATGAAACAGCTAAAAATTATTGCAAAATAGTTCAGCCTCATTGAGTAAGAGGTCGCCAAATAAAAACAAGGTAAAACCGGGCAACCAGGCAATCAGACCATGTTATCGATG
>SSSI01008000.1:0-17801 GCA_004796505.1 Oryzaephilus surinamensis | reverse complement strand
GACAAGCTGCAACTGCTCTTGAATTCCTGTTGGACTATTTTACTAACTAAACAAACCTAACCTAATCTATACTAACCAATATAAATATTTTCTTTATTTAGTGTATATACAGTGTGTCCCCGGATAGGTGAAACGATTCTTGTAAATGACCAAAAATTTTTGAATTTTAAATTCATCTTTTGGGATTAGGTCCTGCTTAGTTAGCAATTAATTTGTGGCATAATTTTGATTTAAAAAAATCACATACGCCTTGGTAAATTCAATTCAATGAAGAGTAAAGTACCTTTTTTCTGCAAGATACGGCAAAATGTTATAAGGAAAAATTGTTTAGAATGGAAAATTGAATATGTATCTCCATTTTTATTTAAATTGGTCATCTTTGATTTTTTGTCTTTTTTAAGGATTTACACAGTGTTAGGTCTTTTTTGTAAAGTTACAACAAAATACACAGTATTAAATCTAAACAACTCTTGTTAATAACATTTTGTTGTAATTTTACAAAAGGTCTGTTCGGACAAAGCTATTTATCGTTTACAAACGATACGACTCATGCGCATTGGAAAAAAACTGTTCGGTCTGACTTTCTAATGTATATTAAAACGTATCTGAGCAATACGGAGCTGACGACCTATCCATTGGATAGTCCACTAACGGCTTGTCCGAACAGACCTAAAAAAGACCGTTTATCTCTCTGGCCGCGATGCTACGCACTCGACAATCATGCACATGCGCATTGTCCAACAGGATGGATACAGGAATTCAAGAACAGTTGCAGCTTGTCGTTAGACGCCATTACTCCATTAGAGAACTCCAGTGTCCAGTCACGTATTTTAGATTTGTTTATAAATTTAAAATTATTCATAACAATGAGTAAAATAACGAAGGTATACACATCAGACGATGCCAAACCAGTTATAGGTAATTTGTACTGTAAATATATTGTAAAGAATTTAATTCAACGTACAGATTTTTCTAGCACATTTTAAAAATGAAACTATTCAACCGGACGATGCAAAGTACTTGAAATCTGCATTATTAAAAAAAGATGATAATTCGACTGTTGTTGCCGTCGAAAATAAGAAAACTCGTACCTTGTATACAGGAAATGTGAATGAAAAGGATGATTCGTATGATACTTTTATTGTTATACATAATAAAAGAACAAATAAAGTGCGTTTGGTTCAAGTTGATGTTGTGACATTATCGCCCCATTTTAAAAATGATGAAAAAAATTAACAGCTGGTAATATTATATTAAAGTTACTTATAGTTTTTCTAGTAATATTGCCATTCAAAGTTTGTACTGTTGTATCATTACCTAATTAAAAAATAAACTTAATATTAACAAAAAAAAATTACGTATTTTTTATTTCATCTGGCCGTTGAACAGTTTGTCCGAATAAATAATCTAAAAATTTGTGTAAATATTTTTTCATCTTTTTGTCTTCCACTTCTGTTATATTAATTTCCAATAATGTCTTCAGATCCTTTACTGGATGTTCATTATTTTTGTCAAATTTTAAATAGGTTAACATTTTCGCAAATGGTCCCATTATTGGATTTTCTGGCGTTTTCTGAATTTTTGATATTTTCAATGTGTAATTGAGAATATGTTGCATTGAATGCATTGATTAACGTTAATTGCGCCAAAAATTTCATTACATTGTCCAAATCAACCTCACTTAAAAGTTAATGGACTATTTTTTGGAGTACGTAACAAAGTAAAAAGTATTGGAATATGGCTTTTTCTATTGTTTCGTGAGCATTTGTACAAGTTTCAGCATATCTTTTAATTAAAACACCCAGTTTTTGTTGAAGTTTTGAATCTATATATTAAAATAAATAAATAATACATTCAAAATAACATAAAGAAAATTTTACTGGTTATTGGATTGAACCATTTCAATATGGTTAAATACAATGGTCAATACACATTAATGCCGGCTGTATGGAAATTCATTTAAACACAATTTGATTATTGCTATCATTGCTGCATCTCGAATATCTTTGTCCTACAAACAGAAAAACATTTTTTTAGCTAATCCAACACAAATATAAATATTAAATATTTTACCTCATCATCGATCATATCCAAAATAACATTCAATTATATTATCAAGTGATATATCATCAATACCATCGTTTCCATCCTCTAATAATTCATCATTTTGATACAATTGCCTTTTTGTAGTGTTTCCACATTTGTCATTGTTTGGAGTAGGACATAACATATAATTATAATACCATATAAACGTAATAAATGCGAAATTGCTTCCAACGATGTTATAACGGTCATTTTATTAGAATAAAGCACTAAACTATACGTTTTAATCTGAATCAAAACCTTAAAATACATATAAGTATATAAAATATTACGAAATCGCCAATATACATGTATACAAACAAGTATAGTAAAAATCTTTGCATATCCCTCAGCAAACGTTTTATCAATTATACAATATAGACCAATTGATTTGAGAACACGCCAATACACCTCATTGTCTTATTTTTTAACAAATCCACGACAAACTTCAAATAATTACGTAACGATGTGTAAGTTTGGAGTAAGTTGTTATTGTCGGTAAAATTAAAATACTATTTAAAATATCTAAACGACACGTCGTTTCTTTATTGCTATTTAAAATTCGTTTATGAAAAACAACTGGTTCCTTTGATTGTTTTAATTCAGCCAATTGATCTTTTAATTTTATTATTTCGGTTTGAAGTTGAGCTGCTTTTCGAAAATCTTCAATTGCCGCAGCATCTTCTTGATCCATATCCAAACGATGTATTTTTTCATTCGATTGGGCCATCTAGAAGTTATTAAATTTAAATAAATTAATACAAACAAAATTTATACATTCAAAACGATCATACTCTTGAATATAGTTACAGAAGACCGGCAAAATCTTGTCTAAATATTCACACAAGTCATTTTCTTTACGTAAATAATCAACTAAAAGATAACAAAAAAGTTGCAACTTCATTTGTTAAATTTTTCGATGCAATTAATTTGTTATTTTCGATTGGCAATTGATCAATTTATGTCTTTAATTGGCTGAATTCTACAATAAGGACAAAAGTAACACAAAAACTTCAAACACAACAGTCTAATGCTTACTTGAACAACATATTTAAAATGTTTTTACTCAATTGTACCATTTCTCTAGTAAACGTTCATCAAAAAATTTAAGCACATTTGCGTTACTTTCATTAAATCCATTTATTTATATGACGATATTCTATTCGAAATTTTTTCGGTCCAATATCGCCACAACGTGCATATGATATTAAACGCACTGAATCATCACAGTCTCTTGTAGGATCGCGTATTTTTGGTAATGTTATTGCATTTGGGGCAATTACATTCACAACTTCTTTTCGAATCTGGAAAATACTCTAGATATTCAGACATTTATGTGTAAAAAACCTATTTACTTGTGCACACATATTCCAACATTGGAATATAAAAATTTATAACAGGACAATCTGGTATTCGAGTGGTATTCGAGGTTCGAGGATCTTTTGTTGTCCTACAGCCGTCATTTTTAAATTAGTTTGACAGTTTGTTGGAAGAACTCCATTGGTGTCCATTGTTTGAATGGTTTGAACCGTTTGAACTAACGTTGGTTATTTAGAACTACTTTTATTTTAAATTGCATCTACTCAACTGACAGTTGTGACTCACTTTTTAACCACTCCATTACCATAAATAAATTTCTCGAAAATGGATATGTTTAATAAAATATATTCGCAAGTAAGCAGTTCTGTAAGCAGTAAAGTGTCTCAATTGTCTGGTGTTTTGCCTGGAAATCCAGTAACACGAGAATTTGATGCAACCACCCACATAGCATCTGCAGGTCCATGTAAATGCTCATAAATATTACCCCCAAAAATAATTTCAACAGTTTTTTCTCAGATTTATTGTGGAAAATATATAGAGGTACAAAATATTCCACAAAACAAGAGGCTTCAATATTCGTATTCGAAAAAAGGCAGCTAGAAAGATGGAACAAAGCAGATCGTGATGTTATTTTAGAAACTTTGAAGAGGGGTGTTGCACAATTGACCAAAATTCGCCATCCTAGAGTATTAACAGTCCAACATCCTTTAGAGGAAAGTCGAGAGAGTCTGGCTTTCGCCACTGAGCCAGTATTTGCTAGTTTAGCGAACGTTTTAGGCCAAACAACAAATATGCCCCAACCAGCAAATATGTCCGATTATAAATTGTTCGAAATTGAAATTAAATACGGTTTACTACAGATCGCTGAAGGATTAGCTTTCCTTCACTCTGATGTAAAATTGCTGCACAAAAATATTTCTCCTGAAAATATAATCATAAACACTCAAGGCGCTTGGAAGATTTTTGGTCTTGATTTTTGCGTACACAATGCGAATCCACTGAATTCTTCTACGCCATCGTACCCATATGAAGACATTTCACATTTACCAACAGTTGCTAGGCCAAATTTAAATTACTTAGCACCCGAATGTGTGTTAAATCAGAAACATTCACCAACCAGTGATATGTTTTCATTAGGAATGGTCGCATATGCTGTTACATCGCCTGCAAAGCACGCTTTAATGCCTATTAATGATTTGACTGAGTTTCGAAATCGGGTTCAACAGTTAAAAGGGTTGAGTTTATCAAAACTGGGATCCGTTCCACAGGAATTACGAAATTATGTAAAGCTTTTAATTAGTGTTGAACCAAATACTCGGCCAGACGCTCATCAGTTCTTAAAAGTGGGTTTTACATTTGAAACTATAAATTATATTATACATATACATATATTAATATAATATAATATGTATATTATATTATTATAGTAAACTCTATTTAATTTTATTATAATTTTTAGATTTCTTACTTTGAAGATGTGGGCATTAAAACTTTAACTTATTTAGATTCCTTATTACAATGGGATAATCTACAAAAATCGCAGTTTTATAAAGGACTGCCAGAAGCACTAACAAAACTTCCACACCGTGTTAAAGTTAATCGCGTTTTATCTTGTTTAACTCGCGATTTAGCCCAACCTACAATGGTACCATTTATTTTACCCAGTATCTTAGATATAGCACAAAATTGCACCCAAGAAGAATATTGTACACATATTTTACCAGATTTAAAACCTATTATGAAATTAATGGAACCCATACAGATACTTTTAATATTTCTACAAAAAATGGAACTTTTGTTGAAATTAACACCCGCTGAAGATGTACAGCAACACGTTTTACCGATGTTGTATCGTGGTTTGGATTGTGAAACACCACAAATACATGAATTATGTTTGTCTGTTTTGCCAACGTTTGCAAATTTGTTGGAACATGGTAGTGTGAAGAACAGTTTACTGCCGCGAATAAAAAAATTATGTCTATCAACGAGTACATTGTCGGTTAGAGTTAATTGTTTGCTATGTATTGGTCGTTTGTTGGAAAGTTTGGATAAATGGTTGGTTCTAGATGAAATATTACCATTTCTACCACAAATACCGTCAAGAGAGCCAGCTGTTTTAATGGGAATTCTAGGTATTTATAAACTGGCCATGAATCATAAGAAACTGGGAATTACAAAAGAGATTATGGCAACTAGAATTTTACCATTTTTAATACCATTGTGTATTGAAAATGGTCTATCGATTGCACAGTTTAATGCACTTGTTGCACTGGTAAAGTCAATGTTTCAACAAGTCGAAACTGAACATCGTACCAAATTAGAACAATTGAATACGATTAAAAATGAACAGAAAGTTTTAGAATCGCAAATGCCTGATTTATCAACAAATTCTGTGAAAACGACAAATTTGGAGCAAATGTTTGATAGTTTCGGATTAGAACAGGCTCCAAAGCCCATTAAACCACCACCACAACCACAAAATAAACTTTCCGAACTTGAACCCACCAAAAACAGTATACAAGAGTTTAAGTCTTCGCCACCAAAAGACTTAACTTCGTCATTAATGGACGAATGGACTAAAATTACGCCAACAAAGCCAGCAGCCGCCTCAAGTTTCAATTTTCCAGCTCCAAATGTTAATCAGATGCAATTTTCGTCTATGAATGTTAATCAATTTCCGAATACTAGTCAAATTAACACAAATTCATGGAATATTAATACAAATTTCGCATTAAATCGATCGATTAACAATACAGCACAAAATTGGAGTGCTTTGGACAATTTGATGCCATTAAATAGTAATAATAAACTACCCATGAATCAAATGAAACCAAATCAGCCTTTAATTCCAACACCAAACAATAATAATAATAATCAACGTTCTACTTTATCTAATGATGATATCATGGATTTATTGAGTTAGATATATTTATTTTAATGTACATTCCACTTATATTGATGTTGTGATTTATATTTATGAGTTTTTATAATTTTAACAATTTTATTTAAGAAATATATAAGTATTTGCGCAAAAATTTGAATATTTAGAAACTTTTATTTTTGTTCCCAACTTTCTGCTTGTGTTTTCTATCTTTATTTAAAAACAAAGACAGAAGAAAACGATGACATGTTTTGATATTTGTTCTTCTGCCGGTTTGTTTTCTTTTTAAGTTCCATCATTTTATCGATTAATTGCTTGATTAAATTTTTAGACTACTGAATAATTACACATAGAGCAATTGTAGTAGATTTTTTGCAAATCAGAGTGAATAGTATGGCTCGTGGTGGAATTCGTGGTGGCAGAGGCGGTATGAATCGAGGCATTGGACGGCCCCCATACAAAGTAAAAATGTTCCTTCCTCGACATCCATTTGATTTAGCATTGTGTGAATCGTCTTTTCCGCGTGTTAAACCAGCACCGGATGAAAATGCATTCACACAAGCGTTATTGAAACGAAATGCTGATCTTTCGCCAACGCCTGCCGAACAAACGGCAATTTTAAACCTAGTCACGAAAATTCAGACTGTTTTAGACAATCTGGTAGTCGCTCCAGGGAATTTCGATGCTTGTGTATGAATTTAAAACACGTTTTACGATCGTCTTGTGATTGATTTTTTTGTAGCAACTCGATGAAGTCAGACAAGTGGGTTCTTTTAAAAAGGGGACCATGGTTACAGGTCACAATGTGGCTGATATAGTTGTTATACTAAAGACGTTGCCTACAAGAGAAGCAGTTGAAGCGTTGGGCAATAAAGTGAAAGAAGATTTGAAAAATTTGATGAAAAGTGAAGTCGTCGTAAAAGGTGAACAATTAACACATTCAACTAACGAACGTGGCATCGAAATCAGTAACAGCTTCGCTTGTGTAAGAGTGATGGTGACAACATTACACCACAACATACGTAAACTGGACCCAGAAATACATTTAGATCAGAAAATTATGTTAAGCCATTTGGCTGCAATTCGCCATTCAAGATGGTTCGAAGAAAATGCCCATCATTCATCAATAAAAGTACTCATACGCTTATTACGTGACGTACGTAACCGTTTCGATGGTTTTGAACCATTAACACCATGGATGCTGGATTTGTTGGCTCATTTTGCTATAATGCACAATCCAAGCCGTCAAGCACTGCCAATAAATGTTGCTTTTCGACGAATTTTTCAATTATTATCGGCCGGTTTGTTTTTACCAGGTTCAGCGGGCATTACGGATCCATGTGAAGGTGTTAGTTTACGTATACACACTGCCATGACTTTGGAACAACAGGATATTTGTTGTTTAACTGCACAAACTCTATTACGTGTCTTGGCACATGGTGGATATAAACATATTCTGGGATTAGAAGGAAATTCTTCGATAGCTAAGGAGATGTCCGTTTGGGATGGGGTTGTTGTATCACCATTGGATAAAGCATACGAAAATCCACCGGAAAAACGGGAAGGAGATGAGGATGATGAGGATATGGAAGCCGAGCCTGATGAAAGTATGGAAACAGTCGATAACTAAATAAATAATTCTTTTATGAATTAGTTTGTGTGTTGATGTATTTTTTTTATATTAATTTAATTGGAAATTTAATAAATATAACCATTTCTTGAAAGTAACTTTTAATTTTCCCACGATTTGTTCTCTATCCTTTTCTAAGGAAACAGTATTCAGTAATTTTAGCCAACATTTTATTTCCAATTTCCCTAGTTTTGACAGGTACCACCCTAAAACCGTAACCTTCAACGGTTCCATTCAACGAATTAATCATAATCAAAAATAACAAGTAAAATGGCTGATTTATTGTCGGTACCATTCAAAAAACCGTCAGAGGTTGATATTGTGAAACCGTTGAAGAATTTAATACAATCACGATACAGTACAGCTGATAAACCAGAAGATTGCAGTGAGGCCTTAAGTGAATTTGCAAAACAGAGAAACAATGCAATTTGGAAGACTCTCGAAAAGTATGAAAGTTCTCTGGAAATTATTTATGGGTATGAATCATCATCATCTTCATTAAATACGTTATAAAATTTAACAATTATAATAGGTATTATGATCAAATAGTAGCATTAGAAAGTAAAATTCCTCCACAAGAACTGCAAGTGCCCTTCAAATGGAAAGATGCCTTCGACAAAGGGTCAATATTCGGTTCGCGAATGAGTCTAAGTACATAAAAATGAAGTCAACGTTCTTGTATAACAATTACATCGTTTTTTCCCACAGCTATTTCATCGTTAAGTTATGAAAAAGTTTGTATTTTATTTAATATGGCGGCATTGCAAAGTGCTGTAGCCGCTAATCAAAGTATTGAAAGTGATGAGGGCCTTAAATTGGCTGTGAAACTTTTACAACAGTCTGCTGGTATTTTTAATCATCTAAAATCTACAGTAATGATGTCCATCCATCAAGACCCAACTCCTGATTTAAATCCAGACACTTTGGGGGCACTTTCTAGCTTAATGTTAGCACAAGCACAAGAAATGTTCGTCCATAAAGCCATCCACGGTTTGTTAATAAATTCATAAAGCTTAATTTCTTATTTACGATTACAACTTTACGTATTTAGATCAAATGAAAGACACGATTGTGGCAAAATTGGCTTCACAATGTGAAGATTTGTACGCCGATTGTTTAAAAACGTTTCAACGTGAAAATTTAAAGTTGATTTGGGACAAAGATTGGATTCCAACTGTATAATATTGTATGGAATTGTAGGATAAAAGTTTGAAATTAAATTATTTTTAGATTGCTGGCAAACAAGCGGCTTTCAATGCTATCGCTGAACTCTATCAGAGCTTAATATGTAAAAGTAATAAAACAATTGGTGAAGAAATAGCTCGATTACAGAGATCTGTAGAATTATTCAAAGCGGCCCAACAACGTTCCAATAAACCGAACTTATTTTCCGATTTATTGCATAAAGCTGAACGTAATTTAGCGGAAGCAAAAAAAGATAACGATTTTATTTATCATGAACGTGTACCGGACGTGAAATCATTAGAACCTATTGGAAAAGCTCAACCAGCAAAAGCTTTACCGTTGGCACAACCAATGAGTCAAAATTTCAAGGATTTGTTCAGCGAATTGGTACCAGTTGCAGTCCATCAAGCTTTAGCATCGTACGATTTGAGGAAAACTGAAATTGTCAACACTGAAATTACGCAGCTAAGAGAATCAACCCAGGAATTAAATGGATTGTTGGCATCTTTGAATCTCCCAGCGGCAATTGAGTCAAACGACGCTAGTAGTGGCTTACCGCCTTCTATATTGGAAAAAGCCAACATTGTTAAAGAATTAGGCGGTATTTCTGAGTTGGAAAGAATGATTAATGAGTTGCCAGAGTTATTAAAAAGGAATCAGGATATTTTAGATGAAGTAATTATTTATTAACCACGAAAATGTATGAACTGATTTAATTTTTTACAGTCTGATCGTATGTTGAATGAAGAAAAACAAGCTGATGATGCATTAAGGCAGCAATTCAAAGAAAAATGGACACGCACACCGTCTGATAAATTAACTGAAATGTTTAGACAAAATTCCGAAAAATATAGACTTATAATTAACAATGCAATACAAGTAATCTACTTTTTCTTATTTCTTAAACAGATACGTAATTATTATTTTATTTAAAGGCTGACAAAACGATCCGTGATAAATTTGATTCTCATCGCTATGGAATGGAACTTTTAAGTAAATCACCATCAGAATTACAAGCCGCTATTCCACAATCAACATCAAATACTGTGGAAAATTCGTCAGCTGTTATTAAATTACGTGAATTAATGGAACAAGTTGAAACAATAAAAGCGGAACGCGATGTTATTGAATCGGAATTAAAGAGTGCCACGACAGATATGAAAGACGTATTTTTAAGTGCTTTGGCTAAAGATGGTGCTATTAGTGAGCCTGCTTTGTCTGTGGAAAGTTTAGGACAAACTTATGGACCATTACAGAAGCAGGTGAAAGAAAGCGTAGAAAAACAGGCCACTTTAGCTGAAGACATAAGGGTATAAAAATTGTTTTTATCTTATTAAATTTTGACTGAATAATTATTTTTGTGGATTTTAGACCGTTTATAATCAATTCGTACAAGAACGTGGCTCAACAACTAGTAGTAGAGAGAGCATAATGTGTCAATTAGCATCTGCACATGACACATTCAGAGATTTATTAAATAATTTAAAAGAGGGCACAAAATTTTATAATGATTTAACTCAAGTAAACAATTTTTATTTTAAAATTGGAGCTTTGTGATTGATTTTTATTATATTTTAGTTGTTAGTAACATTCCAGAATAAAATAAGCGATTTCTGTTTTGCACGTAAAACAGAAAAAGACGAATTAATGAAGGATTTGACTCAAGAGTCAAGTAGAAGTGCTAATTTACCAACTCCAGCTCAACCCTCTTATCATACTGGTAATTTTTTGTTGTTTTTATTAAACTTGTTTGTAACTTATTTTCTAAAGATCCAGCAAAAAAGGATGTACCACCGTTTCCGCAAGTACCGCAAGCAGGAGGCTCAGCGCCACCTCATAGCGCTCCATCGAGTCTGCCGTATCCCGTGTATGTACAAGGAATGCCAGTGCCATATGGGGCGACCTCAAATGCTCCATATCCAACATACGTTCCACCACCAATGCCCCAAGGATACAATCCTTATGGAACGATGCCGTATCCAAGCAATTATAATTATCCTGGTGGTTTTCCACAAGCTGGTGCTCCAGGTTATCCACAACAGCCACCACATGGTTATCCGCAACAGCCTCAAGGTTTTTCACAACCACCTCCACAAGGTTACCCACCACAAAATCCATGGTAAAAAAAAGGAGAAAAAAACGAGTTAAATCAGCGATTATCATTATTGCGTTAATCCCAACAAAAATGTTGACGTATTTTTTTAGATAACACTAATTATACTTTTTTCTATTGTTGTATTAACTTTATTATATGATATGTACTATGTTGTAGTTTGTATTTTAATTTTATTGGCAATTGTATTATTGATTAAATCATGCATTTAATTAAAAATTGCTTTTTATTCGTTTATTACCTAGAATACTAATATGCAACACAAAGAACATATTCTGTGATATCATCTGATATGCACACAACAATACATGTTATTCTGTCATGTTTTTTGTCATTAAACGTGTTTAAAAAAATAACAAGTAGAAATAAATGTAAATAAAAATGGTTCAAGCCGAACAAATTGAAGAACATACACAACAAGAAGAACCTTTTGGCTTAGGTTGTGCATTAGAACATTTCACAGAACATGAGGAAGTATTCAGAATGATTGATAGTTTACCAAACATTGCAAATGTTGGACAATCGACAATTGATCGAACATCAGAAAGAACATATGAAAGATTTTCATTCATTTTAAGCCAATATATTGAACAACCACATCTATTAGATTCACATATAGATGCTATATTAGAAAAAATGATTGGAATTATACGAGATACATCCAATACAATGAAATTAAAACATTTAATATTTAAGTATATGTTTGTTTTGGTAAATGTTCGCGGATACAAAGTTGTCGTTAGACATTTACCCCATGAGGTAATATTCAAACACTTTTCTTTATTAACTATTTAAAATCCTTCTACGATAATAGGTTGCCGATTTTGAGCCTGTGTTACAGCTGCTAGAATCACAAGACCCTGAAGATGCTGAAAATTGGACTACGAGATATATTTTATTACTGTGGTTGTCTATTATCGTTATGATACCATTCCATATGTCCAGATTCGATGGTTTTGTTGAAACTGAACAAAAAACCGTAATGACTAGAATATTGGATGTCATAAAAACTTATGTTTTGGTCACTGATAAATGTAGAGACGCAGCTGCTTTTTTGTCTTACAAATTCATTACAAGAAATGACGTGAAGGAAGCCCACTTGGAATCTTACCTTGATTGGGCAATTTCATTAAGTTTAAAGCGGGAAAGTAACATTTTTATGAAACACGGTCTTTTGGCTTCCGTTGCCATGATTATTAAACATGGTAAACGTGACGATTTATTACCACATGCTAGGAAATTACTCAACGAAATCATGCGAGATGAATTTAAATCCAATTCAGGAACAAACATTCAAAAATTAGTTTTTAAAATCATCCAACGAATAGGACTTACTTTCCTGCCACCACGAAACGTTTCATGGCGTTATAAACGCGGCAATCGATCATTGGCTGCCAACTTAAGTGCTGGAGATGGAAAAATGCCAAATAATTCGCAAATAAATCGTTTAGACAACATTGAAGACAGTAATGAAGACATCGAAGTAGTAGATGAAGTGGAAGAAGTTATCGATCAACTAATTCAAGGTCTTAGAAACAGTGATGGCGTTGTTAGATGGTCAACAGCCAAAGGAATTGGTCGAGTTACTGGTCGTTTACCAAAAGAATTGGCAGATGAAGTTGTCGGCTCAGTTTTGGAATTGTTCAGTCCGCGAGAAGGTGATAGTGCTTGGCATGGAGGATGTTTAGCGCTTGCTGAACTAGGCCGACGTGGCTTATTATTACCAGAACGTTTACCACAAGTTGTTCCCGTTGTTTTAAAGGCCTTAGTTTACGATGAACCGCGTGGTTATTCATCAGTTGGTTCACATATACGTGATGCCGCCTGTTATGTTTGTTGGTCGTTTGCTAGGGCATATGATACGCACGATTTAGAACCATTTATCAACGATATAGCCAGTACTTTACTTATTGTTACTTGTTTTGACAAAGAAATCAATTGTCGACGAGCTGCATCAGCTGCATTCCAAGAAAATGTCGGTAGACAAGGGCAATTTCCGCATGGAATTGATATTTTAACAACAGCTGACTTTTTTGCTGTCAGTATAAGAAGTAATGCGTATTTAAATGTTAGTGTTTATGTAGCACAATTTCAAGAATATACTTTACCACTGATTGATCATTTAATTGAACGGAAAGTTGATCATTGGGATACGGCGATCAGAGAATTAACGGCCAAAACTTTACACAATCTAACTCAAAGGGTAAATAAATCAGTTATTTAAACTGTTAAATGTACTAATTGGGTATTTTTAGGCTCCAGAATATATGCTGAACAAAGTGCTACCGAATTTGTTTGAAAAATCGAATACAATTGATTTAAATAATCGACATGGTAGTGTTTTAGCAATTGGTGAAATTGTTTATGCATTATCAAAAATTGCAAAAGACGATCATAAACAAATTGGTGATATTTTATCAGTTGAACTGAAAGAAAATGTAAAAAATTTGGTACCACGTTTTCGTGAGCGTTTGTATTTTAGAGGTTTAGGGGGAGAATTAATGAGACAGGCTTGTTCTGATTTTATTGAAAAATGTTCATTGGCTTCGATGCCCTTTCATGATGATCCAGTTTCAGACGATTGGCTTTCACTGTTAAACGAATGCATTGCTTACAAAGCTCAATCCGTTAATATCAGAGCAAATGCAATAAATGCATTACCAGTTCTTCTACAAGAATATTTTTCCGATTTAAGACACGTAGATAAAATCGATAATTTGATAAAATTATACGTAAACGAATTATCATCGGTTAATTTAGAATTAAATCGAATGGGACATGCATTAGCATTGGGTGCATTACCAAAATTCATTCTACAATCCCACAATTTACATTTTATATTAAATTCTTTATTCGAATCCACTTTAATACAACCAACAACATTAAAATGGGCTGAAAGTAGACGTGATTCTATACGTGCTATAACGTCTATTTGTACAACAATGTCAGAAGAAATTGGAAATGGTATATAATAGATTTGTTATTAACTTTTTAACTAAGTTTTAACATTTTAGAATTGACTGATGAAGATTTAATGAAAATTTATCATACATTTTTGGATGGTTTACGTGATTATACACAAGATAAACGTGGTGATATTGGAGCTTGGATGCGTGAAGCTTCAATGATTGGTTTACAAACATTAACAGTGTTAATTGTTATGAAAAAACCGATACTATTAACAGAAAATTTAATTACAAAAATTTTATGTGGTGTTTCACAGCAGGCTGTCGAAAAAATTGATAGAACTAGAGCTTTGGCTGGAAAAGTTTTTTACAATTTAATTTATAAGTAATTTATTATTAATCGAAAAGAAACTTTAATTTTTTTCCCACGTTTTCTAGCCAACCAAATATACCAAATATTAAACATTATAAGGAAATTTGTGAAATTTTCCCCAAAAACGAATGTGATGATATGAATTGGAACTCAGCTGCTTGCACATTTCCAAAATTCGTTGAATTATTGAAATTTCAAGAGTTTACATATAGCGTTATGTTGGGTTTGATTTGTAGTTGTGGTGGATTAACAGAAACACTGGTATTTAATTAATAATTTAATGGAAAACTGTCACATATTATATACATAATTTTAGGTAAAAAATTCGAGTCAAGCCTTATATACATATTTAGAAAATGTTATAAGAGATGATGGTTTACCAGAACTACAACGTATTTGCGAAACAATTTACCAAATTTTCAACGATTATCAAAAAATAGATCGTATAACGGTTCCGTTGTTTCGTTTTATTGATAAATTATTCGATTCTGGTTCGTTAAGTTTAATTATCGAAGATGCCAATTGTGATTTCTTGAAACGTATGTTAAAACTAGTCCAAATGGAAATTACTGGCTGTAAAGATATTTATAAATTAATCGATGGCATTAATTTACTTTGCCAGTTTATACAGGTAATTTTTAAAATACAAAATATTCCATTTTTCAAAATAATTTCTATCAGATTCGTGGAGAAGTATGCAATACAGTCTTAACCCAATTAAGTATACTTTTATGCCACCGTCAGCCTTACGTACGACGATCAACATCCACGAAATTGTACGAATCTCTCTTATGTTATGGCGATTCAAGTAATATCAATCAAACAAACTTGGATGAAGTTATGGAAGTTCTTAGTTCCACCTGCTGGGAAGACAATATTGAATTAATTAGACCCGTCAGGAATAATTTATGCACTTTAATGGGAATACGTGTGCCTGTACCGAAAAAGAAGCTTTAATCTATATTTATTTTGTATAATTCAATAAACTTTTTTTCTAAATACTACGTTTTACTTTTATTTTCAGAAAGTTTTTCTTTTAAAATAATTACAATCCTATTTATTAATTTCAATTTTGTGCAACGACTTCAAATGGCCTTTTAAGCCATGTTTTAACCGAAATCGTTTTCCACAAACAATACATTGAAATGGTTTTTCGTTTGTGTGCATTTTAAAATGACTAATTAAACGTGATTTTTGATGGAAAGATTTACAACAAATGCTACATTCGTACTCTTTGTATGTTTCCCTATTCAAACGCATATTTTTCAGTCTTTCTTCGTCATGTTTTTCTAAATGTTTATTGATTTGTTCAGCAGTGGCAAAAGATTTAAAACAAACTGAACAATGAAAATTTTTCACTTTTGAATGATTTTGAATGTGTCTTTTTAAGTTGTTCCTATCACCAATTTCCTTAAAACAAATTTGACAAATAAACGGTCCTGTTTGTGTTTGAAACATTTGTGATGCATCTGGATTACTTTCAATATCTCCTTTTAAACTGTCTTCCGTTACTCTTTTCTTCTTTACGTTTCTTTCTTTCTTCAGTTTTTTATCGGTCGGCTTCAATGTATGATTTCGCAAATGTTTTTTTAGATAATATTTATGAGAGAATGCTTTAAGACACAAATGGCATTTAATTGATTTATTTGTTGAATGAACTGTGTCCAAGTGTCTTTTTAAGTACATTTTGTGATTGAATGTTTTCAAACAAATCGTACACGTAAAAAAATTCGTTTCTTCAGTTTTCGTTCCACTAGTCTTGTGGACAAAATGCAAGTGTTTATTTAAATAACGCTTCAATGTAAACGTTTTAGAACATAAAGAGCATTTAAACAGTTCTGTGTGTGAGTGGGTGGTTAAATGTTTCTTTAAATAAGCTTTACGTTTAAATGCTTTTAAACAAATATCGCAGGTGAGATACTTTTCTTCATGGTTCTCCAAATGGGCCTTAAAATTAGATTTGTGACTGTAAAGTTTATAACAAATGTTACACATGTAAGGCCTTTCATTGGTATGTGTACGAATGTGTTCAATTAAAATTCGCCCTGAAGCACATGATTCCTTGCACACCCCGCATAAGAAACGGGTTTTAGACTTATGATCGATTTTCATGTTTATAGGGTATTGTTCACATGTTTTATTCACTTTAAAAATAAAATGAATGCTTTCATAGAACTCATCTGGAGGATTTACGTGCTCGTAAATCAATTTTTTCCATAAACTACAAACTTGTATACATTGTGAGTAAAATGATCGGACTAGGAGCAAACTATTAAAACATTGCATGCAAATAGATTCAAAGAAATAGTCGCAATTGATGTCCTAAAACTTTTCCAATACTAACTATTGATTAAATAGAAAATAGATAGATTTACCACAAATTTGCAGGCGCAGACTTCGCTAACAATGTCCCCAATTGATAAGGATTGATCATTGAAGGTAAAAATATCGTTAAAGCTTTTAAATGACACGTTGTTAAAACATATTCCACAGTATGAATTGCCATTACTTTGATATGCAAACAGAAGATTTGTGCAATTCTCACGAAAATTATAAAGTTGTAACAATTTGTATGAACATTCTAAACATAAACTATTTGGTAGGCAGTTTTCAGAAGGAATCTAAAACAACTTTTTTAATCTTACTAAATTAATTAATACTTCATTGAAGGTACATCACAGTTTAGTTCATTTAAAATTGATTTTATTAGAGGACCGTTTTTAAAAAGTGTATCATTTATGGATTTTGTAAAATCTGTTATATATTTAGCACATAATAAACAGAAATTGCTGTCCATATTTGGACCGATGTGAATCTGTCAAGTCAACATTCACAGCAGGGTCGAACATTCAATTGTTGTTTTATTTTTCATCTTTTTTAGTTTCGCCACCGATAATAGGTGTCACAACTTGTATTTAAATTTAAATATTTGTATTTTTTTTAAATCCAGTTACATTTTTATTTGTCAAAATTAAAAATTGAAAATAAATTTGAAACATTGGAAATTTACGAAGCGCGAGTGAAATTGTGATTTACTTGTGATTATATCTTGTGTTTTGTGTTTTGTTCATTAATTATATTTCGAATTTCGAACATTAAAAATGCAGTGAAAGAATCATTTAAACATAAACTGCTCATGTTTATATTTTGTTTGAAAAAAACAAAATATTATATAAATGGGGTTTTTGTCTGTGGTGGTCGCCGTCGCCGTCGCCGTCGCACGGAACTTTGTAAGCACGATAACTCACGACAGAATAGAGCTATAGGGCTGAAATTTTGTATACATGTTATTCCTATATAGATGAAGTTCC